>UESW01001448.1:756692-798109 GCA_900491605.1 Calamus simplicifolius | reverse complement strand
CCAATCGTTGCGGCCAGCTTCGGTTAATAATGATATCTCGGTGACCCAACCGAGATATCAGGGTGATTGGAAAGGGTGGACGGAAGGTCACCCCTAACCACCCAACCGAGAGGCCCCCCGGCGAGTAGGAAGGAAGCCCGCGGACCCTGGCGCCGGAACGCTCTCCCAAACCGAGTGTGCACCGCCCTACTTGCCAAGGCTCAAGGACAAGGTACCTGCAGGCGGCACACCACCTCCCCCTCCCCATGTGGCGAAAGATTCCCCAGGCGGGCGAGCCCAGGAATCCAAATCGGGGGAGGAGGAAAGTTCAAGCCATGGGGAGCCCGCGTACACTTCCTACCGTACCTCCCAAAGGGGAACCACAAAGGTCACACTGGAAGCACATATGTGCGCTCTCCGTGTGATCTCTGCGCCCCTCCTGTGCGCTCTCCATATGATCTCCGGGTCTCATCCCCTAAGGGCAAGCCTTTCTTCAGCAGCTCCTTCATCGCCCCAGCTGTCCGGAGGTGAAGGGCTTACAAAAGGGAAGCTCAACCCTCCCACTCGCGACAGCGGAGAAATGAGCATGGTGGAAACTCTAATGGGAAAGAAACTTTGGGGACGACTTAACACGACCCCTCTTCCCCCTTTTTTATAGGCAAAAATGAACCGGGAACAGCTACCAAGGCCGGAAGCCCCGAGATTCAAACACCTGGCCCATGCCTCCACGTGGCCCCCCAGGATGGACGCAACGCCCCATTGCGCGCCGAGCCCACCGCCTAAACTGAGACGCATGCAAAGATTTCCTCTTGATCCCGAATCGCGATCATTAAACGCAGAGAATCGCCCACTGACATTACGGAGACTGGCAGGTTCAGGAGATCGTCCTACGAAAGTAATATCCTCCAATGGTAAACGGGTGCGTGCGCCGTACGTCAAAACGACCCGCATGGGAAAAGAACAACTACCCTAAAAACCTTCGGAAAGCACCAGAGCAGCTTTGTGTTCCCCACAGTGCCGTATCATCAATTTCGGTGAAATAAAAACCGGTTTGCCTGCAGAGCGGCAGGGCGCTGGCAGGACAGCAAAAAGCACGAAAACCGATTGTTCGTCGATTGCTCCCCAACGAAGTTAATCGCTCGAAGAACTTGTGCGACAAAATTGAGCGTCTCAAAACAAAAATGAGCGCGAAGGCTACGCAAACCATTCTTTCATTGACCGAAAAAGGAAGTGGCAAAAGGAAACGAAAAATACTTCGGTAACCACCCTCATATGTCGGCCCTAGCCGACCTACTTTATCGTCGGCCCTAGCCGACCTACTTGTCGTCGGCCCTAGCCGACCTACTTAGCGTCGGCCCTAGCCGACCTACTCAGCCGACCTACTCGTCGCCCTAGCCGACTTATTTCGTCTATCGGCCCTAGCCGACCTACCCTACCAGTCGGCCTTAACCGACCAACTTCGTTCCTCAAATTTTAATTAATTTGTTGCATCGAACGAACGTGAACCGAATCAGATCGTCTTTCGGTTCACCAGTCAAGGCTATCGCCCCGCCTTGGGCCAAGCCAATGCGTTCCCTCGATCCCGAAATAAAGATGACCAAAGAGCGTCAACAAGCCATAAGTCGCTCGATTGAGGCAAATTTGGAGCGAAGGACCGTCCAAGGAAAAACACTCAAATAGAAGTAGAAAGTTCATTCATTGAAAGACGTCAAGCAGAGTTACAGAAAGCGAAACACAGGGGTGGCTCTTAAAGGCCGGGAACCACATCAGTTCTAGGAAGAACCCTCGGTTACGTCCGCAGAGGCGTGACTTGATTCGCCTTCTCTAATACCTTCGCCCCTCGACGGCAGTCTGCGATCCCTTCAGAAGCTGCGGCCTCGCTGGGACCCGGGGCGGCACCAGGATCGATATCGGAGGCGTCGACGTACTCATCCTCCTCTTCTCCTCCGGACTCACCGGCATCAGGAGCTTCAGTATCCAGAAAGAGAGATCCCATTCCGGGTGCTCGCTGGATATCTTGTCTTTGCACTCTTCCACTCCGAGTTGGAAGGCGTCAGCGCCGATTACGTCCTGTTCCCCCTTGAGTATGGCGAGTTGCACCTTAGCCTCGGCAACTTGCCTCTCAGCCTCCGCGACTTGAGCCCGCAGAATAACGGTTTGCTCCTCGAACTCGCCGGCCCGCGCCTCGAGTTCTGAGCTCCTACTGCGGCTAGACACGAGCTCACCTTGCAAGGCCCGATTATCCAGCCCTAACCTTGCCACCTGCGAAACCGAAATCAGTCGGCACCACAAGGAATCAACAAAGAAAGTTAAAAAAGAGGGGGGAATAAGATCGTACCTCCTCCTCTTGTCTGGCCAACCTTTTGGTCAGCTCCTCGGCCTCACCCCTGGCCCTTGTTCTATCAGCTCCAACCAACTCGACCCTCTCCTGGAGAGCGTTAATTCTCGACTGCTTGTTTTCGACCTCTCCCCGGCTTGAGATAGCTCGTTACTCAACCGAGCTATCGTCCCTTCGTGCCATTTAGCGCTGACTCTCAAGTCAGCGACTTCGCCATCGCGCCGCTGCAGCTTCTCCTCTATTTCGCTGAGCATTCTGGTCAGGCGCTTTCTCTCGTCGGCAGCCTCCTTCCCCAGCCGGGCCAGACTCTCATTATGTTCCCGCTGCATCGCCGCCATTTCCTCGGAATGCTTTGACTTAACCCGAGCCAACTCTGAGCACGCGTCGTCATTCTTCGCCAGGAGCCCCTGTAACTCCTCCGCTTTACGCTTTTGCTTGGACGCTTCAGCTAGAGCGGCCTGATACGACGCCTTCATCCCCGCCAAGCTCCTGTTGCTAACGGCCAGGAGTTCCTCGAACTTCTCGGACACCTCTACTCGCGATCGGAGTTCGGCGTTGTCTCTCCTGGCCTGAACGCTGGCCCCCGTCGCCAAACTCAGACGCCAGCACATCGCCCGAGAAAGCAGAACACTCTGCGGGACAAATGATGAGTAAGAATATGCGATTAAGTCAACCAGAAAGTATCCGCCACCCAAGAGTGGTAACTCACCCGAGAGGCGTAGGCCCGTGTCATCTTCATGAGGGTCGGATTGTCAATATCGGGGAGAAGATGGATACTTTCGGCCACTCCCTGTTGCCCGAACACGGCATCAACCAACTCCAGATCCGCAAACCTGTCCGCCGAAGGATCCGCACCGGGTACAAGGCCGACCTCATTAAGGCAGAAAATGCCTCCTCAACACCCGCGTTCGAGCTACTGGGCTGGCCATCTCCGCCCGAGGAACCAACCCGGGCGACCTCCGGCTGAGAGGCCTTCAACTTCCCAGCCTCTTCTATCAGAACCCTAGCTTGGGCTTCTTCGGACAATTCGGCCAACCCAAGCGCCAGCCTCCCCAAAATCCTTTTTGAAGGGGTCCCCATTGCAGGACTCTCACCTTGCTGCGCTTCTTCTCCCGACCCGTCTTTTTCGGTCACAATCACCTGCGTCTCCTCCGCAGGCTCCCCCGAGGCCTCTGTCCGGCCTGTTTCTTGACCCGCTACGGGCGGTCCAGCATCGCTACCCTCGGACTCCTCCCGAACCTCTCCACCAGCGGCCACTCTCCCTTGCTCCCCCACTAGAGTCGGTAGTAAACCCGCGGAGGCGGAAGGCCCCCCAGAAACGACCGCTTCTGCCGAATCCGTCGCCGGCTCATCTTTCAAAGGGATGCGGCCGGACGAACCAACGGAGTCTCATCCGAACTATCCGATAGTTCCACTACGGGAGGACAAGGGATCGCAGCTGTCCTCCCTAAATCCTCCTTCGCCCCCGGCGCTCCTGTCATGGTCGCTCCGGCGTCCGGCGAGCTTCTTACGGAGGTATGAGCCCTTTTCTCGGGCCTACCTCTATCCATGCCGCTGCTCTCCCCTGGGCGCTTGCCTCTCTTCCTCTTGACGAGACTCGACAATGCCGACCTCTTGGCTGTAAGAACGGAACATATGCGATTAAATCCAAACACGTTCGTCGGGGCAACACACAGCGGAGAAAGTAAAAGGGAGGACTCACCTTGCGGGTCCAGGGGGCTAAGCCCGGCCGCGAAAAGGGCCCCCTCCGATAACAAATCGTTGGCCGAGAACACTTGGCCATTGCGAAGGACATCCAAATCTCTCTCCTCCCGCTCTGACAAAACTGGATGCGTTTCCGCATCCCTAACAAAGTTTCCCCATTTCCGAGGGAAGTCGGAACCGATGTTCCCCTCGGCGATGACGAATCGACTCTTCCATCCCTTTATAGAGGACGGCTTATCCACAATCACGTTGAAGGACCTCCGAGGTCCGATGTAAGGCCACTCTGATTTCCTCCTAGGTATTAGATGATAGCAGGCGCGAAAAAGGGGGAGAGTGGCGACAATCCGAATCTGATGGCACATCGAGATAAATCCGATAATGCTCCGCCAACTATTTGGAGCCACCATCGCCGGACAAATGTTGTAGTGTACCATGATTTCCTTCACCAAGGGATGAAGAGGAAACCGGAGGCCCGCTTTCAAACTGTCTTCGTAGACGAAGACCCCATGCTCCAGATTTTGCGAAACCCTGTGCTCAGGTCCCGGCAATCGCAGGACAACGTCTGGGGGTATGCCATACCTCTGGCGAATCTTCCCCACATCCTCAGCAACGATCTCCGAAGCTACGTCGTCGGGCTCATCGTCATCTTAGCCGAGAAAAGCACCAGGCGAAACGGCAAGCGTTGCGGAGGGCGGGACTCTTCAAGAAACAAAACGAGAGAATACTGCAAACATATATATAGCGCGGCTATCGCTTTGCTTCTCCACTAAGGAAGCCATCTTGAGAAGATGAGGCGCCTCGCCCGAGGCGTCCGGAACCGCCTCGACAAACGCCGTATTAATCGGGATTTGCAACGTGGCGTATTCCCAACCGTCACTGTTGGAGGAGCCTTACCCATGAAGGCATGATGACCCTGCCGCATTAATTAGGGCATCATTGCGCGGGCTGTCTAAACCAGATCGCCCCATCCAAAGCGTGCCACCTGGACTTATACTCCCTATGCCCGAACCTACTTCGAACTAGGGAGTGGAGGGCATGTGTTGGGGGGTAAAATCGTCATTGCATCAATATCCGTGCGAGGAGGCTAAGACCGACCCCCCCTTCGCCCGCCAAGATACCCCGAGCTTCCCATAGCTCGGCTTTCCCGAGCTTCCATAGCTCGTCTCCCCCGAGCTCCCACAGCTCGGCTCCTCCGAGCTCCCATAGCCCTGCTCCCCCGAGCTCCCATAGCTCGGCTCTCCCGAGCTTCCATAGCTCGTCTCCCCGAGCTCCCACAGCTCGGCTCCTCCGAGCTCCCATAGCCCAGCTCTTCCGAGCTCCCACAGCTCAGCTCCCCCGAGCTCCCACAGCTCGTCTCCTTCGAGCTCCCATAGCCCGGCTCCCCCGAGCTCCCATAGCCGGCTCCCCCGAGCTTCCATAGCTCGGCTCTCCGAGCTTCCATAGCTCATCTCCCCTGAACTCCCATAGCTCGGCCCTCCCGAGCTTCCTGTAGCTCGTTTCTCCCGAGCTTCCATGGCTCGGCTTCACTGAGCGATCCACGATCCAATACTCACCTCCGCGGAACCTGACGCGAGAGAGCCTAGGCCTATCGTAACAACATCCTAGGCAAGGAATCATATTGAGAAGTGGTCTAGAACCTACCACGGCTACCTGAGACCTATACACATACCAGATCTCAAGCATCAAGGAGCTCTCCTAGCCGTCGATCCCCTAACAAACAAGATATGGATCCCAACGGCCCGATTCGATCCATCTCCGTATCCTAACAACCTTCGAACCTTCCAGAAGGCGCTCAAGATCCAGGTGACAACCTATAAATACGACACTCCTAGATTCCCTCAGGTATGCGCTTACACCCTCACTCTCACTCTCCCGCTCTCGTCAGCTGCTCGTCGGTGCTCTCACCCTCTAGAGCTTCCGATCGGCCGCCCTGGAGAGACTCATCGGAGAGATCCACCTTCCCGTTTTTTGATTGATCGCTGATTTCCTTCCACTGACTTGAGCGTCGGAGGGTCTTCCGCGGAGGGCCACCCCCAACGCCTCTCGCGCGAGGACTTGTGTGCAGGTCCGTCCCAGGAGATCGACTGTGCCCGAGTCGGAGGATGGATCCCGACGGCAACATTACATAAATATTAATAGAGTCATCTCTAAGGGACACAAAGTAATAAGCTTGACATCAATTTATTATATTACTGAATCTTTTCCACCAAAAATCTCATCCAAGGGATTCTAATCTAGTAGGAAAATTCCTTCACTTCTCCCATGCATGCAGCTGGAGCAAGTTTGGAGAATGGTAAATTTTAGGGTCTGTTTGGACGAAGAATTTTTAAGAGAAATTTCATTTGAAGTGAGGATTTTAAAATTTTAAAACTAAAATTTTTGTTTGCCTACTCTTAGAGGGGATTTCTAAAATTACATTGAATTCATAAATTTTTCAACTGATCATTTATAAATTTCACTCTTAGATCGAGGTGTCATCTACAAATCCCTCTTAAAAATCCATTTCAAATGGTCAAAATATTTAATTTTATTTACATGCCAAAATATTTACATAAATAATATAAAATTTTATTTACATAATTATTTATTTTATTAAAATATTAATATTTGTCATAAATATTTACATAAATATCAATTATTTATTAATAAAAAAATATTACATAAATAAATAGCATTTATTAATAATAATATATTATATTTATTAGATATATCAATAATAATATATAATGCTAATATAAATAAAAAAATATTACATAAATAAAATAGCATTTATTAATAATATATTATTATATATTTAGATATATCAATAATAATATATAATGCTAATATAAATATTATTATATTAAATATTTAATAATAAAATATTTAATTTATAATTTATGCTATTAAAATATTACTTTTATATTTTATAATAAATGCTTACCCATATTTATGATTAATGAATATATTTTTATAACATAAATTTATTTTTAATTAATAATATATATATATAACGAAAAATATCTATTTAATTAGAAACATTTCTAATTATTTTATTATTAGATAAATATTTTTAAATAAAATAATAAATATAAATATTTAATAATATAGTATTATATATATATATTATAAATATTTTTAATATATATATAATATCATAGTAACTATTTTAATATTAACAAATAAAATATTAATATTGCAATAATAAAATTGATGAGTATTATTGAAATAAATATTAAATATTTATTGCATAATATTCAATATTTACATAAACATATTATTTATAGAAAATCAAATAATATTTATAGAAACTTTACCATTCTTGAAAAAATATTTTAAAAAACAACTACCGAAAAAAAATTTATGAAATTCTAAAATTATGAAATATATATTTTAAAATCTGTTTTTTAAAATTATAAAAACTTTTATAACATCTTAACCAAATATAATCTAGGCCGGGAGCCGTTCGAGGCCATGTCAGTGATCAGCACAGAGGTGAAAGGCAAAGTCTGGGAGAGATCAGAGGTGCCATGGCTTTAGGAAGATGGGCAGAACTCAAAAGTTCTTCTGCAGGGGCGTGCCAATCATATTTGTTAGCTAATGGTAAGCCATGGCACCATTGCCACAGCTAAATAATAAACAAAGACTGGTGATCCTGATAAGGCCCTCGGAATTACGAAGATATCAGGCTAAATGCCAAAGAATTTGCTGCAAATTGACAAATGTGACTTTAAATAGTGCAGGTTGCTGGAGTTTATTTATTGGCCAAATATTCCAATTGTTTAATGCCCTACCTTCCTTCCAATTTGGACTATCTAGTGATCAGAAGCTTGCCTCAATCTTAAGCCGAGAAGCCTTGATTAATTTACATGGAACCAAATTTATGCATCAAAGTATGTTTAACAAAATCTAAGAAACTTGACAACCGACACCCAGTATCATGCAGCACTCTGTTAAAGGCACTTTGCACAGGATAAAAGCCCTTGTAATAGAGATGGACAAACCTAATTTCCACCGAAAACCATCTAGATTTTTCGAGGACCAAGTGAAGAAAAAAATGAAAATAAATTTTTTAAACATCCATTGAATTCCGAAACACAAAAAAGGACCGGGGTCTTCAACCTTGAACTCATGAATGAAGCATCAATTTTATGTATTTATTTATGTTATGTTATATTTGATTATATATATAATACTAGATGTAATTATATAAATCATGGCATTTTATTATATTTTAAACGTTGAATTTAGGCTTTTAAAATTAAACATTTTAATGTATTTTAAATATTCAACAATTTATAATAATTTATATATTTTAATTTTTTTTTGATAATAGAATTCGCTGACAGCTAACTCTGAGAGAATTAGATCTAAAGATGGGGATAGAAAGAAATCATTTCCTATTCGAAGATGAAGGTGGTGATATAGGGTGCATGGGAGCCGGCCTTACTTTCTAAATTTTAAAGGATCAATGCATCATTCTACAATAATGGAAAAAAAAAAGGGGGAGAGGAACAATAAGAACACATGGTACACACACACACAAAAAAGAAAGAAAGGAAAAGCTTGGTTTTTGGTGGGGTGGTGTGGGGGGTGGGAAGCAATGTGGTAGAATATGGTAGGATTTCACTTTTACCTGCCAGCTACCAGCGACGGACGCACTTCATAAAAATAATATTCCAAGGCATCTTATTAATGGATCAATGGACCTCCATGCGTTGTGAAGAAACAATGGAGCCCATGGAGGAGACCAGCACTCTTCAAAGGTGATATCTGTTGGCACCCATCACAAAAAGAGCACTAGAACATGTCAAAGGTCCTTACTTTCTCTCTCATGGACCCCCCTCCGTATCTTAAAAAAGCAAAGGGGGAGGGAGAAAGAAAGTGAACAAACAAGTTGATGCTAAAAATTGGATTGATTATTTCTACTGTTCAGAAGGAAAGGTGATGGTGATTAAATTTGCTGGTAAAGAAGATAGCATGCGTACGTAGCTCAAGGCTTTTCCTCAGCCACTCCTTCAGGATCCTGCCTTTCAGTGGAGATAATTATGTGAATCCAAGTAGTGCAACCAAAAGAAATGAATTAAATTATGTGAGGTTTTTTAAATATGCAAAGTATATAGCTTTTCTTAGTGATTAGTGAATTATCATAGTAATCAATCAAACTGCGTTAAGTGACAGAAAAATGCCATGACTATGCAACTAAGGTGAGCAAGCACCAAACGAAAAGGAATCATGCCTAACTTGGCACCAACAAATTTTATACTTCAGCAAGTACTAAACTATCAGATATTCATCATTGCATGAATGATAAAAAAAAAAAAGAGATCATTCAGAAGAGAGGCCAACTGGGCTAAGTTGATGTGATGTTCTATTTAAAGAGAGACAAGAAAAGAAAAGAGCACTCTACTGGTAAAGATGGAATACCTAATTATTACAGGGATAAGGTAATCTCATTTCCCCCTTGTGATGCCTCCATTGTGGAACATTTTCGTTTTGGAACTTCAGAACAGAACTAATAGTGATACCCATACTCTAATTCCTCTTATTTGAAAACTTCATTTCGTGCAATTAATTAAACATGTTGACATCCAAAGTGGTCGCATGGATGAAATGAAATTTTACTCCAGGTTAATCTATATGCAAGCCTATAAGAAATATAGGGAAAGAACATAAGGGGCTTGTAGATGATCTCTTAGAAAAATTCTTTGATATTTAAATCGGTGCTCAAATCAGCCAAAATAAATGGAAGAAGACTTAGAACCCTTCAATAGAACACCTTAGGTTTATGGGTTAAGGCTTGAATCTGTTGCTGTTCACTCGTAATGCATAGAGTTGCTTTATAAGCATCTAGAAGTGTTTTCTTGAAGTTAATCATTTATAAATGAATGCTTCAGATGAGCTTGATGTGGCTGACGTAGCCACGATGACAATTATGGTAAAATCCAAATCTTAAGGTGGCCCCGTCCCGGCATCTCCATATCGGCCAAGTCGGCCCGACCTTCCCTGATCGGCCCCGCTCGGCTCCGGCATCTCCAAGTCGGTCAAGTCGGCCCCGACCTTCCTTGGTTGGCCCCGCTCGGCCCTGACATCTCCAAATCGGCCAAGTCGGCCCCGACCTTCCCTGGTCGGCCTCGCTCGGCCCCGACGTCTCCAAGTCGGCCAAGTCGGCCCCGACCTTCTCTGGTTGGCCCGCTTGGCCCTGACATCTCCAAGTCGGCCCCGACCTTCCCTGGTAGCCCCGCTTGGCCCCGGCATCTCCGAATCGGCCCAGTCGGCCCTGACCTTCCCTGGTCGGCCCGCTCGGCCCGGCATCTCCGAATCGGCCAAGTTGGCCCTGACCTTCCCTGGTCGGCCTCACTCGGCCCCGACATCTCCGAATCGGCCAAGTCGGCCATAACCTTCCCTAGTCGGCCCCGCTCGGCCCCGATGTCTCCAAGTCGGTCAAGTCGGCCCCGACCTTCCTTGGTCGGCCCCGCTCGGCCCCGGCGTCCCGAGTCAGCTGAGTCGGCCCCGACCTTCCCTGGTCGGCCCTGCGGCGTCTCCGAGTTGGCTGAGTCGGCCCAAACCTTCCCTGGTCGGCCCCGCTCGGCCCCGGCGTCTCTGAATCGGCCGAGTTGGCTCCGACCTTCCCTGGTCGGCCCAGCTCGGCCCCGGCATCCCCGAGTCGGCCAAGTTGGCCCCGACCTTTCCTGGTTGGCCCCGCTCTGGCATCTTCAGGTCAGCCGAGTCGGCCCTGCTCAGCCTCGGCGCCCTCCGGGGGCTCAAGGCTGTCTCAGGTCGGCCCCAGAATGGTTCTGGCTATTCATGCCGCCGTCCTTCTGACGCGCACCACCTGGCATCCTCAGGCCCAATTACCCACTGGCCACGCCGCTGATGGGACTGGACCTAACTACCTGTCAGTCCCACTGACTGATGGGACGTAGCTCACCAACCATCGTTTTTCCCTCTCCGATGGGACATGACCCATCAACCAGCCCAAATTCACGCAACCTCACAAACCCTGCGACATTCCTTTCTTACGGAACTCACGTGGTTGTGCAGGTGTCAACCCCCTATAAAAGGATAAGTCCACTCAGGAACAAGGTATGCAAACTCATACACTCGCTACCCTGATACCCAGAAAGGGATTCCCCTCTTTGGGAGGACTCATTTTTTCTTCCCAGAGCTCGTCTGAGCTCCTCCTAAACTGTGACCCCGGTTACTGACTTGAGCGTCGAGGGTCCCACCGGAGCATCCCTTCGATCTTGGGACTTTTTAGGCCATCGATCAGGCGTGGGACCGCAGATTAGGCAGCTCTCTTCTCCCAACATTTGAGACCGGTGATCAGGCGTCATCAGATTGGCACGCCATGAAGGGGTGAGGCAAGCAAAGAAGGCCCAAACCCTATAGTATACTTCTCTTTTCTCTCCCTCTCCCAACAATGGTGATGACACGAGTTCAGGATGCTTCAGTCAGCCACCCCAGGGGGCATCTTCTCCCGACTAAGCAGCAGGAGACCAACTTACCTGTCGTGATCCTCCTGTCATTTCCCTCAACCAAAGCGGTTGCCCTGGCTGCGGAGCACTGGCAACCCTTACTCGGCAAGTTCAGACCCTCACCGCCATGGTCCACAGACATCAGCAGCAGCAGTGTGGCTACCCAGCATCAGACCGCTTCCCCTGCAAGTCAACAGTATGCAAGGGGAGGTTCTCCTCAACGAGAGGCCGATCGTCACTGAGCTTCTCCAAGGAAGCCTCGCCGTGAGTCCCTCAAGCGGCGCGATCTCCAGATTGTGGCCCGAGCAAGTTTCCTCCAGAGCCGCACCGCCAGGAGAAACCAAAGCGAAAATCCCATCTTTCGCATCCTTCTCCTTCTTCTTCATCTTCCTCTTCTTCATCCTCCGAGCCGTCTCGGAGGGCCCCGACAATCAACCGCCAGGCGAAGGAGCGCCTGGACGAGTACAACCGGCGACTAGACGAGCACGCCAGAAAGATCAACAACCAACCGAAGGAGGAGTATGACACCCATCCTCCTTACACTCCCCAAATAGATCTGTATGATGGTACGATGGATCCTCTCGACCACCTCGAGAGCTACAAGGCCATGATGCAGGTCCAGGGTGCATCGACGGCCTTCTCTGCACAGCTTTCCCTGCTACTCTGTGGAAGGCTGCTCGCGCTTGGCACTCGCGCCTATTCCCCCATAGCATCGACTCCTTCGGGAGCTGGAAAAGGCCTTTCTGGCACATTTTGATGCTTGCCGACGAATCCCGAGGGTCACAGACAGCCTCTTCTCCGTGTGCCAGAAGGAGGGGGAATCGCTAGGACTTCATGTCCCAGTTCAAAATTGCCGCCCTTGAAGTCTACCATCTGGACGATGGTGGCAACGCTGGCTGAAGCGGGGACTCCTTCCATCCTGCTTCACCTTTTCTCTGGATAAGAAGCCCCTGGGTTTCTACTCCAACCTTCTCCTCGAGCTCAGAAGTACATCCATGCGGATGAGGCCGACCTTACTTGCTGGGAATCATCAAGGAGCTTCAACCGCAAGCCTGCTCTCCCGAGCTGAGCAGGCCCTCTCGCCACGGCGGCCTGACCCGCCTCGCCGATCCGATAACAGGCGTCGAAGCCCCGTCCCCGACGAGAGCAAGCTCACACCTCTCCTCGCCCCTCGATCCCACATCCTGATGGAAATCGAGGGCGAGCCTTATCTCCAGCGCTCTCCTCCTATGAAGAAAGGTCCTCCCCGCGATAAGAGCCGTTATTGCTATTCCATCGAGACTATGGGCATGACACCGATAGCTTCAGCTTGAAGCGCACTATTGAGGAGCTCATCCAGAGGAGTTACCTCGGCAAATATATCCAGAAGGGGCCACAACCACTACCGGCACTCATGGGACCCCCACCTACTCAGGCCGCTGTCGACAAATACCCCCACGGAGCGGACAGTTGGAATGGTGTCTTGGGGAGCAGCTTCCTCATCCAAGTGGTAAAGAGGGGAGGACGCGCCGGTAATGTAGTTCTCGGGGGGGGGGGACCGATGAATTTAGAGAATAAACAATGAAGGTATCGTGTCTCTATGACGATCGCCAAGCACCCTGTAAAAAGGATATTGGTTGATAGTGGCTACCTCCACCGACAGTATCGCAAGAGATACCTACATCGAATACCTAGAAAGGCCCAGCATAGAAGATGGTGAGGAAGTCCTCCCTCTCACCCAAGAGCCTACATGGATGGATGCCTACGTCCGCTATCTCACTAACGGCCACCCAAGGGCTTCCAAATTCGTCCTCCTAGATAGACGTCTATATAGGAGGTCATTCTCTTACCCCCTGCTCAATGTGTAGGACCTGCCGACGCCGACTACATCCTTAGAGAAATCCATGAAGGCATCTGCGGAAATCACCTGGGGGGCAGGTCTCTGGCCCAGAAGGCCCTTCGGCAGGATACTTCTGGCTTACCATAGGGAGGAACTAGTTCAAAAGTGCGATGGTTGCCAGTGCCACGCACACATCCAACACCAACCGTCTACCCTGCTCAACCCGCTCTCAGCCCCCTGGCCCTTCGCCCAGTGGGGAATGGACATCCTTGGGCCATTCCCCCAGTTTTGGGACAGCGGAGATTCTTGCTAGTAGCCATCGACTATTTCACCAAGTGGGTCGAGGTCGAGGCGCTGGCTAAGATCACCGAGAGTAAAGTCAAAGCCTTCTTCTGGAAGTCGATTATATGTTGCTTTGGCCTACCACGCACTCTCGTTACGGACAATGGCCACCAGTTCAACAATGAAGCATTCAAGACTTTCTGTGGTGAGCTAGGCATTCACCATCAATTCACCTCTGTCGGCCACCCCCAGACCAATGGGGAGGCCGAGGTCATGAACCGCATCATTCTCAAAGGGCTCAGGACTCGGCTGGATGGATCAAAAGGTCAATGGGTGGAGAACTCCCCAGTGTGATATGGGCTTACCATACGACCCTCAGAGTCTCGACAGGCGAGACCCCCTTCAATCTCGTCTTTGGATCCGAAGCCGTCATTCCTGTTGAGATGGACTGCCCAGTCTGCACGTGGAGTCCTTCAATGAGGAAGACAATTCACATTGATACGAGCCAACTTAGACTTTATCGACGAAGCACATGACCGGGCAAGGCTGCGTATGGTGACTTTCCGTCAGCGGGCAGCCAAGTACTATAACGCCCGAGTTCGTCCAGGGTCTTTCGCCACAGAGATCTGGTTTTAAGAAAGGCTGAGGTATCTAAGCCTACGGAGGGGGGCAAACTATCCCCCAACTAGGAGGGTCCTTACCGTATCACCGAGACACTCTACCGGGGGGCATACAGACTAGAAGAGCTCAACGGACAACCCATTCCGCGTACTTGGAACGCGGATAATCTCTGCCGATATTATCAATAATGTATCCCCTAGAATACGAGCAATAAAAGGGTCCCTTCCAATGCCACAGCCGCTCTCCCTTGCATCCAAGGACCAGATCTCGCTAAAGGAGCTCACCGGCATCGCGGCTAACGGGACACCACTCGGTTTGGCTTGGAGATGCCCCGAGTCAGTTCAAGTCCCTAACAGCTCCGTACCCGGTCGAGTCATCCCTCGGACGGCACACAAACCCCGAGATGGTTCAAAAGGAGCTCACCGGCATCGCGGCTAATGGGACACCACTCGGTCCGACTTAGAGATGCCTCCGAGTTGGTTCAAGTCCCTAACAGCTCTGTACCCGGTCGAGTCGCCCCTCGGGCGGCACACAAACCCCCGAGGTGGTTCAAAAGGAGCTCACTGGCATCACGGCTAATGGGACACCACTCGGTCCGGCTTGGAGATGCCCCGAGTTGGTTCAAGTCCCTAACAGCTCCATACCCGATCGAGTCATCCCTCGGCGGCACACAAACCCACGAGGTGGTTTAAAAGGAGCTCACGGCATCGCGGCTAACATGATACCACTCGGTCCGGCTTGGAGACGCCCCTGAGTCGGTTCAAGTCCCTAACAGCTCTGTACCCAGTCGAGTCGCCCCTCGGGCGCACACAAACCCCCGAGGCGGTTCAAAAGGAGCTCACCGGCATCGCAGCTAACAGAACACCACTCGGTCTGGCTTGGAGATGCCCCGAGTCGTTCAAGTCCCTAACAGCTCCGTACCCGGTCGAGTCGCCCCTCGGGTGGCACACAAACCCCCGAGGCAGTTCAAAAGGAGCTCACCGCATCGCGGCTAACGGGACACCACTCGGTCCGGCGTGGAGACGCCCCCGAGTCGGTTCAAATCCCTAACAGCTCCGTACCCGATCGAGTCGCCCTCAGGCGGTACACAAACCCCCGAGGTGGTTCTAATGGAGCTCACTGACATCGCAGCCTATGGGACACCACTCGTCCTGGCACGGAGGTGCCCCAAGGCGGTTAAGACCCTAAAGGCTCCGTACCCGCGAGTCGCCCCTCGGGCGGCACATAAACCCCCGAGGTGGTTCTAAAAGAGCTCGCCGACCCTTACGATCTCCAGGTCTGCTGAGTCGGCTGACCACCCCTAGTTGGCCCACTCGGCCTCGACATCTCCAAGATCAAGCCGAGTCGGCTCAGACCTTCCCGGTTAAGCCCCACTCGCCCCCGCATTTTCAAGCCGATCTCGGCACTAAATTGCCCTCGGGTCATTGTAAGTCCTTAGAATATTCAAACGCAGACGAATCTCCCTTCAAACGGCCTGCGACAGCTCAGGGCATCTTAAGTAACCTCCTACGCTGCTGGCTTACACTTCGAAAACGCATCTCAACATTGGCCAACCTGATACAACGGTTCGGCCACGTCATTATCAACATGCGCAACACTCATAGTAAAGGGGAATCTTAGAAGAAAGGCCCTCTCTCATCAACAGGTACGGGACCCGTTTTATTGCTAGTCACACAATAAAACATTCAGCCCAGAGGAAAGAAGAAACGAGCAAGACAACGGACAAAAGCGTCTTCACAAAAAGTTCTTACATTGATAATGAAATTGAAGTACAAAATTTGGCCCGAGGCTAGCTACAAAAAGAAATGGGAAAAGAAACAACTTTTCAGGGCTTGTTTGGGCCCACTCTCCCTTGTCGTCCTCTTCCTCCGCCGGCTCCTTGTCAGATTCCCCGGGCCGGATTCCCTTGAGCTCGGTAATGTCAATTTTAAGAGCCGCAGACACCTTAGTCTTGCACATCTCGAAGCCTTTGATGTAAGCATCGAGGCTGGCCTCGAGGACCTCATTCCCGAACTCTGGCGAGGACTTGTAGCTGGAGACGGCCTGCCCTGCCTCGGCCTCGGCTCTCTCTGCCCTGGCCTTGGCCTCCTGAACTTGCGCCACGGCCTCCCTGGCTCGGCCCTCGGCTTCTTCGGCTCGTGCGTTGGCCTCGTCCGCATAGGCCACAACCCCAGCCTTCTCATGGCCCACCTCAACCGCCGCCTTCTCCGTGGCGGCCCGGGCCTCATTTCGCGCCGCTCTGACCTCCCTCTCGGCGCATTGAAGCTGACGGACCAGCTCCTCATTCTGCGCCGCGGTGGTCTTCAGTCGGTCCGAGACCAGCTCCAATTTGGCCTCGATCGTGGATGCCCGGCCACTCTCGGCTTCGGCCCGGCATTTGCCTCCCTTATTCGTCCGCCCAGGTTCTCCTCCTAGGCCTTGGCCTCCAGGTAAAGTCGAGCAAGGCTCTGGGACTGCACCATGCTCTCCTTCTTGTACTTGTCGGCCCCGCCATGGCCCTTGTGAGCGCGTCCGATGAATGGGCCACTGCCTCACGAAGGCCGATCACACCGTTGGCCATCTGCAGCAAGGGGAGCATGTTAACCCTAAAAGATTGGAGCATCAAAAGACACGGTCCGGAAACAGAGAGAACTCAGAGGATTACCTGGACAATGGCAACCATCACCATATCCAGGAGCGCGGAGTGGCTCAATCCCCGTGTCTCCTCCTCAGACTTGGCAGTCCGGACTCTTGACAGAAGACGGGCAGCTTGCGCGGCGTCCGCCATTGAATTGAGCCTAGGGGCCGGCCGCATCGGCCCCTCCTGTGGACCTTTGACCCGAGGACGGGTCGGGTGGTGCACCAACCGCTGGGATGAGCTCTCCGGCCCATCCCTTTGCTCCCCGGTCACCTCCGCCCCAGCGTTGGATTCTTTGGCGACTCGCTCCCTCTCTCCGGCAGTTGGGGGAGCCCTCTCTGTCTCCGGCTCGGTGGCAGCCAGAGGGCTGACGGCAACTGTGACCTGCCCCACCTCGAGCACGTCGGCGGCGGCAGGAGCTTCCTCCTCAAGATCCACAATCACCACGGCGGCTCTAGTGGTGCCTGGAATCTCTCCCTCTCTATCTCGGTCCCGGCCGGCCTCAGGACCACTTCTCCAGCCGGCGCTTCCTTAGCCGGCTCCTTGTAGGCGTTGGAGCCTTGGGGACCTCAGCGACTTGGGTCGGCCTAGCCCGCTCCCCTCTTTGGGCCTTCTTCGCCAGTCTTGACATTTCCCCGGCTGACGGCCTCTTCTGCTTCAAGGCAGCCTCAAACGCACCGGCGGAGAACTTCATTGCTGCATCCAAAAACGAGGAGTGTTAGCGACAGTATATAGCAATCCTCCAATCGAGACAGAAGGAATCAGGCATCATGCTCACCGACCATCGGGCCAACTCGGCTTCTATCAGGTTCTCCTCGGACAGGAGTTCCTTGTAGCTTGGGATTTGGCAGTTGGACAACTGGGTAAAGAGTTCCCTATCTCTCTCCCCCATGGTGGCATTATCATTGGAGCTGGTGTCCAGCTCCATCTAGTCGGTCCTCACCTCCTCGATATGGGCAAAAAGAAAGTGGGATTTCCATCCCCTAATCTTGGACGAAAGACCTAGGGGGAAGGCCCTACCCGGCCTGGTGGTGAAAGCCCACCAGGCCCCCTCACCTTGGCGGCGGAGTTTATAAAACGCCCAGAACAGTGATAACCCCGGCCGGGCCTCCTGGAAATAGCAAAGAATAACAAAGGCGCAGATGATTCAAATCGAGTTCGGAGTCAACTGCACCGGCACTAGCCTATACCTATCTAAAAGGTTCAAGAAAAAGGGGTGGAGAGGAAGGCGTAGCCCGCACCGAAAAAATTCCTCATACAGAGCGACCCGATCGGGGTAGGTGGAGGTCACTCTATCTTCGGGCCCCGGCGCGGACAGATGAATGAAGCTGGAGACCATGTACTTAGCCCTAATGGCCTCTACGTCTTCGGAGGTCATGGTTGAGGCCACTCTGGACGGACCTGCTGGATCAGAACTCACCGTCGGAGGTTGTTTCGGACGGGGAGGACACAGGAACTGCCCTAATAGGGGAGGCTGAGGCGGACAAAGGCTCGATCACCGATGGTCGATCGCGGATGATGATTCCGTCCACCGGACGAGAAACCTGACGGGCTAAGAAGGTTTGTCTTCTCTATCAGAATGGGAAGATTCAACTACAGGCCTCTTACCCTCCCTAATGGCACGACGGTCCATGGATGAAAAGGAAAGATGAAACTAACATGGAAATCAAAGGGAATTTGGAGACAAAAGTGCTCAAGTCGCAGAAGAACTCAAGAGAAGGAAAGCTCAAAGAAAACAATGGCAATGTAAAAGCTTTCCCCAGGCCCTTGGGGAGCTTTTATACCGCCATCTCCGAGCGACGATAATCGAGGCCTTACCACGTGGCGCTCTCCTATTGTGCCATGAGCTGTCTGTCGAAAATCTCGCATGCGCTGAGGTGTGCCGCCTCGATTCGTCCCAAGGAGCGTGATCCCCGACCAATCGCGGGGCATAGCAAACGGAGAAACAATGATAGCCTTTACCTTTTTCCATTCCCCCAATAGGCTTCCTCTTCGAGGCGTCCGGCGCTAGCGTCAACCCCCACCTACCGCATGATTGTGGAAGATTTTTGAAGCGACACTGCCTCGGGACGATGCGCCAGCTCACCAAGCTATTAAAAGCGCACTAAAGAGAATTCATTTTTTAAATTTTTGCGCCCCTCTCGCCCAAAGGTTAGCAGGCGCGTGGCCCTTCGCGCTCAGGGGCGAGGGGGCATCTGATGTGGCTGACGTAGCTACGAGGGCAATTATGGCAAAATCCAAACCTTAAGGCGGCCCCGCCCCGGCATCTCCATATCGGCCAAGTTGGCCCCGACCTTCCCTGGTCAGCCCCGCTTGGCCCCGGCATCTTCGAGTCGGCCAAGTCGGCCCCGACCTTCCCTGGTCGTCCCCGCTCGGCCCCGGTATCTCCGAATCAGCCAAGTCGGCCCTGACCTTTCCTAGTTGGCCCCGCTCGGCCTCGGCATCCCCGAGTCGGCTAAGTCGGCCCTGACCTTCCCTGGTCGGCCCCGCTCGGCCCCGGCATCCCCGAGTCGGCTAAGTCGGCCCTGACCTTCCCTGGTCGGCCCCGCTCCGCCCCGGCGTCTCCAAATCGGTCAAGTCGGCCCCGACCTTCCCTCGGCCCCGCTCGGCCCCCGCATCTCCGAATCAACCAAGTCGGCCCTGACCTTCTCTGGTCGGCCCCGCTCGGCCCCGGTGTCTCCAAGTTGGCCAAGTCGGCCCCGACCTTCTCTGGTCGGCCCCGCTTGGCCGGCATCCCCGAGTCGGCCGAGTCGGCCCCGACCTTCCCTGGTCGGCCCCGCTCGGCCCCGGCATCTCCAAGTTGGCCGAGTCGGCCCCGACCTTCCTTGGTCGGCCCCGCTCGGCCCCGGCATCCCCGAGTCGGTCGAGTCGGCCCCGACCTTCCCTGGTCGGCCCCGCTCGGCTCCCGGCATCCCCGAGTCGGCCGAGTTGGCCCCGACCTTCCCTGGTCGGCCCCGCTCTGGCATCTTCAGGTCAGTCGAGTCGGCCCTACTCAGCCTTGGCGCCCTCCGAGGGGTCAATGCTGTCTCAGGTCGGCCCCAGAATGGTCCTGGTTGTTCGCGCCGTCGTCCTTCTAACGCGCGCCGCCTGGCATCCCCAGGCCCAACTACCCACTGGCCACGCCGCTGATGGGACTGGACCTAACTACATGTCAGCCCCACTGACCGATAGGACGTAGCTCACCAACCGCCGTTTTCCTCTCTTCGATGGGATAGGACCCACCGACCAGCCCAAATTCACGCAACCCCACAAATCCCGCGGACATTCCTTTCTTACGAAACTCCATGTGGTTGTGCAGGTGTCAACCCCCTAAAAGGGTAAGTCCACTCAAGAACAAGGTACGTAAACTCATACACTCGCTACCCTAATACCCAGAAAGGGATTCCCCTTTTTGGGAGGACTCATTTTTTCTCCCCAGAACTCATCTGAGCTCTCTCTAAGCTGTGACCCCGGTTACTGACTTGAGCGTCGAGGGTCCCCACTGGAGCATCCCTCCGGTCTTGAACTTTTTGCAAGCCATCCGATCAGGCGTGGGACCGCAGATTAGGCAGCTCTCTTCTTCCGACGTTCGAGACCGGTGATTAGGCGTCATCAGAGCTTAATCCTTTAAATAAAACAATCAGCATGAAATTCTTTTTTCAATAAGAGATTGAACTTTTACTTAAACTAATTTATACCTTTGAAGAAAAGAGCTCCAAATAGATCAATGATTCCAATAGGAGTATTTTCTAAATAAGACTTCTCTTTTTAAAAGATAAAAGTGATGATATGTACAACCATGTTATGTCACTTTCGAACCTATTATTCATCGCCACCGTAGGTTCACCGGAATTTTTCTCTATATTATGCATTTGTATTGAATTCACTACCATTTTTAAAGTAAAGTTGAATGAACTACCATTTATTACATTATACATTAATAATATCCTTCTCTAGGGGTGCAACTTAGGCCGAGTTTAATCCGAACCCGGCCCACCGAACCAATTTACAGCAGTGTTTAAACTCATGTTTGCCCAACCCGAACCAAAAGACCAGGGTTTAATCCAGTCCGATTTGCAATTAACTCGGGTTCAAATTGACCGCAATCCGAAAACGAGATAACCCAAACCCAAGGGTTATCCGAAACAGATAGCTTGTCGACACCAGATTTTTGGGAGCGTTGAGGGTGCTAGTCGAATCGAACGATATGGCTAACTTGAGAGCGAGGAGAAACGGCTATCGCAAGCGAGGAAAAGGACAAACATAAAGGCGGATCACCCGCACATTTCGTTTCACTTTCCACCTCCTCTTCTTTGTTTATGGCACCTTCTTCTCTTTTTTGTTTCAGATAAGTTTTTTCTTAAATACAATGTCAAAGCCCCGAGTCTAGCTTATGCATTCAGCAAGGGATTTTATTTTTTTTTCTTTGGGATCTATAATTCGATGTTTATTTACTTTGAAAAAAATATTTTATTTTATTTTATTTTTTTCACCAACCGAATTTTAATTCGAAAGTCAATCCGAATCCGATTTTTAAAAATAAAGTTAGCGTTGAGGTTTTACAATAGAATTAGGATTAGAATTGATATTTTACAAATAGGATTAGAATTGAAAGAAACCCAAGTTTTATGAGCCCGAGTTATCTGCTCTTCTCCCTTTTTAATGCAATTAGCTTCTCGTTCTAGTTGCTATAACTTATATTCTATTAATTTTAGGAATCATTAAGCAGTTGGACTTCAGTGGTGGACAAGAAAAACAACAGCTTCGGAGTTCATGGGAACAAGAAAACGAATGGACCCATGGAGTGAGGGACACGCCTGGCTTACATGTTTCCACTACACAACGAAAAGAAGAATCAGTGATGGTAAAAGGAAGAGCATGTGGGGTTAGCAGAGAATAAATGAACAAAATCAAAAAGAATTTCGAATCCATTCCACTTTCTCCCTCATCCTTTGCTCTCTCTCTCTCTCTCTCTCTCTCTCATCCAAAAATCCGAATTCGTGCGTCACAAGTCATTCGCATTCCTAACCAGACCCACATAATTTAATTAATTAATATTTTTAAAAAAAATCATTAATTGCAGTACATGCTAATTCATCGGGTTTTTTTATATAGATTATACTGACTTCAAGACGTCAAACTCAGTTGGACCCAAATTATTTTTAAAAAGTGTGGAGACAAAAATTCGAATATAAATAGCGGGATTTTATGGTGGCTAAATGGCTTTTAGATATAAAATGATCAGAAATTAACGAAAACATCCTCCCATTAAGCAAGATTAGTACTAATAAGGAAGGGCAATTCCATCCATTTGCTCACTGTACAGTCTAAGGCGCAGATTTATCAGAAAAAGAGGAGAAAAAATAAAAATAAAAAAGAGTGAAAAAAGTTTAAAATTCCTTTTTTTCCCCTTCAAATTTTGTTATTTTAAAATATTACGTTCCGGGGATCCTGCGGAGGAGATTAACGGGTGCGATCCTTCGGCAGAGACAACGGCCATCGACTCCTCGCGAAGAAACCGCGTCCGCTTCGCGATGAATGCCTCTATTGTGCGCCGGAACTCCTCCGCGTCTTCGGTGCTCGTCTCGCACTCCTGCTCCACCGCTGCCGTCGCCGCCGTGGGTGGCGGCGGAGGCTTCTCTCCCTTCGGCCCCACATCCGACTCCGCCCGCCGGAGCTCCGGCGATCTCCGACGGCGCCCGATCTTCTCCGACCGGCTCCTGAGGCACACGCGGTTCTCCACGCACACCGTCTTGTCCTCGAACACGACCTCCTCCGGCGGCGCCAGCGTCGGAGGCGGCGGCGGGGAGAAGCCGATCCGGCGGCGGGTCTCGAGGAACTGGTCGTAGAGGTCGCCGTCGCTGTCGTCGGCGGAGGAGGAGAGGTGGCGGGACTTGGCGAAGAGGACGAGGACGATGGCGTTGCCGACGAGGAAGACGAAGCGCGGGCTGACGATGACGTCGGCGAGGCGGCGGAGGAAGTCGCCGGAGAGGCGGGCGGCGGCCGGTAGGTGGGCGGAGGACCAGGAGAGGAGGAAGAGGGCGCCGAAGGCCTCAAGGAGGTGGAAGAGCTTCGCGATATTCTGGAGGCGGCGGTAGCGTCGCATCGCGGTCTCCTTCTCCGCCTTTACGGTGTCCATGGTCGGATCGGACGATGGAAGGAAGATCCAAGGCGAGGATGGCGAGCTCAGGTTATCCGCGGTGAGCGTATGGAGTTCGAGATATCGGATAGGAGACGGAGACGGAGGCGGAGGAGGGAAGAGCGTGGGGAGCGGAAGGAAAGAGTGAGCTCGCTGAGGTGGGCGTCGCCCTCTTTTTATAACGCGATAAGTTTCCATTTTCCTCTTTTCCATTTGAAAATTTAGAGGTGGACGCACCCCATGTGGGCTTACCTCTCCGTTTCCCATATTCAACAATCAGTGATTAATATCGCCGATAAGCCCACACAAGACGCAAAACTTTGATGGCCGTACAGAGACAATGGCTTGAGTAATTCAAATATTTCACACAATGCTGCTCTCCTTTGTTGGGATCTACAATAATCCATATATGAGATGATCGAATGCAAAGGTGTTTACATATGAGCTTTCTAATTGGTGTTGCGGTGTATGCGATTGCACTATGTGTTAATATGTCAATGGGAGCAAACAATTCAAGGGATCCAAGCTATATAGTTTGCATTGCATGGATATTTATGGAGATGTTTGTGAGTCGTTTGTTAGTTTAGCATGCTACCTTGGTACCATGGCGGCACTGCTTCATGAGGCAAGATCTTGGCTCCAGTACGATGCTACAAAAGTGGTGCTTGTCATGAGGGTGCCAGTGCTAGTGTTGCTGACTACTTTTTTCCCGTGCCTTGGTTTATTGTCCACTTCGTACAAGCAGCATGGATGACCCAAGTGGGTAGTGCCTGTACCTTCCAACCCATTTATAAAATGGAAGATTCCAGTTCGTTTTTGATATTTTCTTCAAAAGAAAGAAGTTTCAACTATCTTCTTGAATTAGGTATTTAAGCCTCTGTTTGAATAAAGAGAAAAATAAAAAAATAAAAAAATTATTTTATTGAATGGAGAAAAAAAAGAAAAAAAAATTAAAAAAAAGTGATGGATTTTATCTAAAAGTTTTCTTTTCAAACCAGAAAGATTTCAAAGCGAAAACTCAACGGTGCTAGTTTATTTTTTTTTCGATATTAACCTTTCTAAAAAAATTAATATATTTTTAATCATTTGTAATAAGGACATTATTATCATTGTAAATTATCAACTTTTTTTTTTTTTTCTCACTCATCCAAACAGAAAGAGAAAATATTTTTCTCCACTTTTCTCTTCTCTTCCTCATTTTCTTTTCCCCTACTTTTCTCTATCCAAATAAGCATGAGGATGCTTTTTCATTTTTTTTCATTCCGATATTGACCCTTCCAAAGACAAAATTGATACATTTTTTAATCATTATAATAAGTGCATTATTGTCATTGTAAATTATCAACTTTTTTTTTCTCTTTATTTTTCTTCCACTCATCCAAACAGAAGGAGAAAAAATATTTTTTCTCCACTTTTCTATTCTCTTCATTTTCTCTCCTATATTTTATCTCCACTTTTCTCTTCTCTCCTTTTTTTTTCTTCCTCTATTTTTTTATATGTTCTCTCCACTTTTCTCTTCTCTCCATTTTTCTTCCTTCATTTTTCTTTTCACTGTTAAATATGTCTTGAATTTTATATATCGGGCCCGATTTTTTGACCCGACCCGATATTCTTATTGGGCCCGGACCAAATCGGTCCGCTAGGGTTTATTTTATGGAAGTATTTTTTTGGGGCGTATATATATAGATATACGTGTGAAAACTTCTGTAAGGGTTTGAGACCTCCTCCTTCTTTGATAATGGAATTTTGTTTGCCTTGCCCGTGGATGTAGATCACCATGATCGAACCACGTAAATTCTTGGTGTTTCTTTGTTTGTTTATTGTTGATTTGTTTATTTCCGCAACAAACTGGTATCAGAGCTTTGGTTCGGAAACAATTTTGTTGAAAAAAAAAGGAAAAAAACATAACCCTAATTTTTTTTTTGTTGGTCTTCGTCTGCCTCCTCTGTTTCTTCCGCTGCCTCCTCTGTTTCTTCCGCTGCGCCACGTTGAGGGGGGGATACGGCGACGGCGAGCTCCTCTCCTACCTCCGCTCCTCGCGGCCAGGAGAGCCTGCTCCACCTTGACGCCGCACGCCGCGGCAGAAACCAGCGGTGCCGCTGCGGAGGATGCTCGTGCTCCACAGCCTTCCGACCCGGTGAAGGAATCGGCGGATTCTTTGGATATCAGGGTCGGGCGCGTCCTGAAGGCGTGGAGGCATCCCGAGGCAAATACGCTCTACGTGGAGGAGGTGGACGTGGGGAGGCCGAGCCCAGGACCATCTGTAGCGGCCTCGTCAACTACATCCCCTTAGACCACCTCCAGCGGCTCCCTTCTTCCCCCTTGCTTGATCCCTTCAGACACTCGTCGCTGGAGAAGTTCCCGCGACTCCGGAACCTGCAGCGGCTTATCCTCCCCACTACCACAAGTACAAGGAAGGGGAGGTCTGCGGGGTGTGCGGCCATCGGATCCTGGCGGCGGAGGAACGATCGGTGCAACAGGGCAACGCGTTCACGTCGGAGATCCTGAAGGATTTCCTTAATCTTGGAAGCTACGACAACGCGTTGAGGGCGGATCTCCTCAAGACCCTCACAACAAACTGGGGAAGTACCTTGACTTCTGTTGCTTTCTCTCGTTTTGATCGCCGTCGCCCCCTCTGCACATCTTCTTCTCCTGTTCTGCTACCGTAGCATCGTTTGCCATGGGCTCCACTCAATTGCTATTCTGCTCTATAGCTTTGGATTGATAGAATCGAAAGTAACGGGAGGAGATTGAGTTGAGGCAGTCAACGGCGATTCGAGAAGGGAGAGAGGCAGTCAACAGAATTCTAGCCTTCTAGGGTTCCCTTCTCCACTCTCCTGCTCCGCTTTCCTTTCGAGATCCCCCAAAGATTGATTCGAGATCGTGGAACCATGGGAACAAACTAGTTTTTGGTTTGATCATGGAGAATTTCAGCCTATTGCGTTGATTTCTGGTTTGCATTGTCATAAAAAGGGGTTTCTTCACCATCCAAAAGCTAGGGCTTTTGTACCGGATTTCAGCCTCCTCTGTTCCGTCCGTGAACTGTTCCCAGGATCTCTTCTTCTTCTTCAATCCAAACAGAAAGATCATTTCGTTCTTAGAAATTTTTTGGGATGTCATCTTTGAAGTTTCAGATTGCACCATTTGATGGACAGAACAACTTCGGATTATGGAGAATAAAGATGAAGGCTTTATTGAAGCGAGAGGGTTCTGTTAGGGCACTGGATAATAATTATACAGATGACATGACCACGGCTGAGATTGAAGAGATGGATGAGAAGGCGCATAGTGCGATCCAGTTGTCTCTAGAAGACAATGTTTTGCGAGAAGTCGCAGATGAGGAAACAGCGGCCGGTCTTTGGAAGAAACTGGAAAGTCTCTACATGAAGAAATCTTTAACATCGAGACTTTATTTGAAGCAGCGTCTTTATACCCTAAAGATGCGAGAAGGTACGCCTATTAAGGAACACTTGAATGAGTTTAATAAGATTGTTATGGATATGAAAAATCTAGATATTAAACTCGAGGAAGAAGATCAAGCTTTGATTGTATTATGCTCATTGCCTGCCTCATACGAAAATTTTGTGAACTCGATGCTTTATAGACGTGAATCCATAACACTAGAGGATGTTAAAGCATCCTTGAATTCTGCAGAATTGAGAACAAAATTGAATGGAAATACTAGTGGAGACAGGGCAGATGGTTTATTCGTGAGAGGTAGGGCAAAGAAGAAGGATAAAGCTTTTAGAAAGAAATCTGTTGGTCGTTCAAAATCTAGGCCACCTGGAGATACGACGAACGTTGAGTGCTACTATTGTCACAAGAAAGGACATTACAAGTCAGATTGTCCTGTGCTCAAGAGAAAGGATAAGCAACGTAGTCAACGTCAAGATGCGGTGAATGTTGCTGAGAAAGATAAGTCTAGTGTGTCAGATAGAGTTCTTACGACATGCTCTGTTGTTAGTTTTTCAAACGATGTTTGGATAATGGATACAGGAGCATCATATCACATGTGCCCAAATAGGGAATGGTTCACCACATACGAACCATTGAATGGTGAATCAGTTTTTATGGGAAATGATGCAGTATGCAAAATTATGGGAATTGGTACTGTTCAGATTAAGTGCCATGACAAAGTTGTGAGAACCTTGACTGAAGTTAGGCACATACCAGACTTAAAGAGAAACCTTATTTCTTTGAGCTGTTTGGATTCCATTGGGTGTATGTACTCAGGTGGAGGTGGAGTTCTAAAAGTCACCAAAGGCAATCTAGTTGTGATGAGAGGAAACAAGGTGAATCACTTGTATCATCTACAGGGTAGCATAGTTATGGGTTCTTCGATTGGCACAGCAAATTCTGTTTTTGCTGATGATAGAACAAAATTGTGGCATATGCATTTGGGCCATATGAGTGAGCATGGCATGACAGTTTTGAGTAAATATGGTTTACTATGTGGTGAGCGGACAACCTCACTAGATTTCTGTGAGCACTGTGTTCTTGGCAAGCAGTGCAAGGTCAGTTTTAGTACAGGCATACATTCAACGAAGGGTACACTCGACTACATACATTCTGATTTATGGGGACCGGCACAGGTTCATCTAAGGGTGGTGCTCTTTACTTTGTGACATTTATTGACGATTATTCCAGAAAAGTTTGGGTTTATTTTCTGAAAAGAAAAAGTGAAGTGTTTGAAACCTTCAAGAAGTGGAAAGCCCTTGTTGAGAATCAGACAGGGAAGAAGATCAAACGTCTGAGGACCGATAACGGTCTTGAGTTCTGTGGTGGTGATTTTAATAAATTCTGTGCAGATGCAGGTATCGTTCGACACCGTACAGTCAGGTACACTCCACAGCAAAATGGAGTGGCAGAAAGGATGAACAGAACTTTATTGGAGAGGGCAAGATGCATGCTCTCTAATGCTGGCATGGAAAAGGCTTTTTGGGCTGAAGCAGTTAACACATCTTGCTATCTGGTTAATCGTTCTCCTTCAACAGCAATTGAATGCAAGACTCCTTTTGAGATGTGGTTAGGTAAGCCTTATGATTATTCAAATCTAAAGGTTTTTGGATGCCCTGCTTACTATCATGTTAAGGATGGTAAACTTGAACCTAGAGCAAAGAAGTGTATCTTTGTTGGTTATGCTGATGGCGTGAAGGGTTATCGTCTATGGTGCATAGAACCTAATTCACCTAAATTCATTATTAGTAGGGATGTTACTTTTAATGAAAAGTTTATGCTAGATCAAAGGAATGTTCTTGATGAGTCTGCAGGAAACCATGAGAGTGATACAATGAGGTGGAGGTTCAGGTCGAGCTTCGAAAAAAAGGCTCTCAAAATGGTTTGAGCGAGCAAATTGTTACTATTGATTCTAGTTCAGATGAGGAAGCTCTAGATGAGGTGGAGCAGCCATACTCTATTGCTACTGGCAGAGAAAGGAGGGAGATTCGACCCCCTCAAAAATATGGGTTTTATGATCTGGTGGCTTATGCTCTTACGACAGCAGAAGATATGGGTATTCAGGAACCATCTACTTATACTGAAGCTGTTACTTGTTCGGAATCAGAAAAGTGGACTGTTGCTATGGCTGAAGAACTGGAATCACTTCACAAGAACCAGACTTGGGACTTGGTGCCATTGCCTAAAGAAAAAAGAGCCATTGGGTGTAAATGGGTCTTTAAGAAAAAGGAAGGTATTCCAGGCGTTGAAATTAGTAGATGCAAGGCAAGACTTGTAGCTAAAGGTTACAATCAGAGGGAGGGAATTGATTATGATGAAGTGTTCTCTCCTGTTGTGAAACACACTTCTATTCGTGTGTTGCTGGCTATAGTTGCTCAATTTGACTTAGAGCTTGAGCAACTCGATGTGAAGACAGCCTTTTTGCATGGTGAGCTTGAGGAGACTATTTATATGGCCCAGCCTGAGGGCTATTATGTAGAAGGCAAGGAAGATTATGTATGTCGATTGAAGAAATCATTGTATGGTTTGAAGCAGTCTCCAAGACAGTGGTATAAAAGATTCGACAGTTTTATGATACGGAGCGGTTATCATAGGAGCAGCTATGATAGTTGCGTGTATTCAGGAAAGTTTCAGATAAATCCTTTGTCTATCTCCTTTTATACGTGGATGACATGCTCATTGCTGCAAAGAACATGACAGATGTGTTGATCTTGAAGAAATGTCTCGGTAAGGAGTTTGAAATGAAAGATCTTGGTCCTGCCAAGAAGATCTTAGGAATGGAGATTCAGAGAGACAGAAAAGCAGGTAAGTTATATCTCTCACAGAGGAGATATATTGAGAAGGTACTTGAGAAGTTTGGCATGCAAAACTCTAAGCCTGTCAGTACACCTTTAGCATTACATTTTAGACTCTCAGCTATACATTCACCTCAGTCAGAGGTCGAGGAGGCTGCAATGTCTTCTGTCCCATACTCCAGTGCAGTTGGTAGCTTGATGTACGCTATGGTATGCACTCGTCCCGATATTGCGCAGGCAGTTAGTGTGGTGAGCAGATATATGGCACATCCTGGAAAGGTCCATTGGCAGGCAGTGAAATGGACACTTAGGTATCTTAGAGGCTCCACAAAATTGGGCCTAATGTTTGATAGAAATAGTTCTAACTGTACTTCTGTTGTGGGATTTGTGGATTCTGATTATGCTGGGGATATTGATAAGAGAAGATCTTTGACTGGCTATCTTTTCACATTATCTGGCTCGGCTATAAGTTGGAGATCAACTTTACAGTCAACAGTTGCTTTGTCTACAACAGAGGCAGAGTATATGGCAGCAGCAGAAGCAGTAAAAGAAACTATTTGGTTACGAAATCTTGTTCAAGAACTTGGGCTCAAGCAGGAAGGCAATTCAGTTGTCTTTTGTGACAATCAGAGTGCTATTTGCTTGATTAAAAATCAAGCATATCATGAGAGGACTAAGCACATTGATATCAAGTATCATTTTATTCGAGAGGCATTTACTGAGAGAAATATTATAGTAAAGAAAGTTGATACTGCTGACAATCCTGCTGATATGCTGACCAAGATAGTTCCCGCCAACAAGTTTAAGCATTGCTTGGACTTGATTGGCATGCTTGTTTGAGGTTTGCTCCTTCTGGGGCTTGGTGGCGAGGTGAATGAAAGTTCTATTTTTATTTTTTCTTGAAATGGATATGTTTTTTCGTTGCATCCCTTGTTTCCTACACCGAGTTAGCTCACGTAGGCTTAGGGATGCTGGGAGAATATGTTCAACTTCTAGTTTGTTAAATTCAAGCCAAGGTGGAGATTTGTTAAATATGTCTTGAATTTTATATATCGGGCCCGGTTTTTTGACCCGACCCGATATTCTTATTGGGCCCGGACCAAACCGGTCCGCTAGGGTTTATTTTATGGAAGTATTTTTTGGGGCATATATATATAGATATACGTGTGAAAACTTCTGTAAGGGTTTGAGACCTCCTCCTTCTTTGATAATGGAATTTTGTTTGCCTTGCCCGTGGATGTAGATCACTATGATCGAACCACGTAAATTCTTGGTGTTTCTTTGTTTGTTTATTGTTTGATTTGTTTATTTTCGCAACATTCACCCTACTTTCTTTCCATCCAAACAGAGCATAAAAGTTTTAAGGCTACACTACATAATTAATCCCTATACTTAGGTGGATGTGTCACTTTGGTCCTTAAACTTTAAAAAGTTATAAAAATAATCTTGAACTTTCTATTTTGTATCACTTTGATCTTTGCTGTTAAATATAGAAAACACTATTTATTTTTATCCTATGTGGTAGCACACATGGCACACATGGAATCCAATTGGCAAAACTAAATTTTAAATTTATAACCAACCGTTAATTTATTATTTAATAATAATAATAAGTAAAAAAATACCCTAATTTCCCTAACCCTTTGCTCTCTTCCACCCTGCTCCTCACCACTAAAGAGGAGGCTATCCATGGCCCTCTCCATCATCTCCCTATCGCCTCTCCAGCTCTGGCCACCATCTCCTCACCTTGCCGCCGACCAGGTAAATCCTCTTCACCATCGGTATGAGAGAGAGTGGGAAAGGGGAGAGGGTCGCCGAAGGCCCTCTCCTAACATGAAAGCCAAACTGGCTCCTACGTGTTGGTTCGGGCTCGGCGGCGTGCTCGCCAGCTCACCAAGCCCGAGCCCCGGGCAACGGCACCCACCGGTGTCGGGGCGGCATCCGATGGGGTTCGATCGGCCTTCCCCGACCGGCTGTGCCATCGCCGCAGTGAAGAAGAGACGGGAGGAAGAAGCAGAGGAGGAAGAAGAAAAGAAATAAAAAAAAAAAAAAAAAAAAAAGAAAAAGAAAAAGGGGTGGCTACCGACGGCGGCCGGCACTGGGTCGGTCGGCGGCGGCAAGCCAACCCCTGGGAGGGCCTGTACTGGGCTATACCAGGCCCAGGGTATGGCACAACCCTCTATTCCTTCTTTCTTCCCCCTAGTTGAGCCAGGGAAAAATGGAGATTGGCTGATGCCCTAGGTTTGGATAGTGCCGTCAGGTGCAGGCAGGGCCAGAATTGGAGTAGTTTTCTGTCCAAGCCCAGGCAAGGCCACGCTGCTAGCGCTTCCTGTGCTCGTCTGGGCGTTCACAAGCTGCCTCACTGCTCCTTGATCATACATACCATTCAAGAGCAATGGGTCCAAGCCCCCGCCCAAAGTTGCCTTCTACTTCGCAAGGTTGCTCGCCGTCTCCACAAGCTCTAGCTCCCAATCTGCCTTCCGAAGCTCGACAGCTGGTGTCTGCCATGCAGAAGTCACTTCACCTTGGCCAGGGGTACCATCTGAAGGGAAGACTTCCCATGACCCATTGGTACCGTTTGCAGCCACTGGACTTAAGAAAAGAGCCAATGCGAGCTTGTTAGACTGATCCTCTACAAAAGGGGCACCATCCCTGAGATTCAGTAGGCCGGCCGCCTCCTACTGCTTCTTAGGTGGTTTGACCACCTTCTCTAGTTTGGGCTCTGGCACTGGCACTGGCTCAGGCTTCTGCTCTATGTAATCTGAAGGTGCTGGGAGGGCTTTGATGCTGTTCATATCCTGTGCTGGCTCTTCATTCTGAGTCTCAGGGGTAGCCTCCCTCGAAGGGCTCTTGGGCCTCCTTGTCCTGTCCCTCATGCTCCTCCAATGTCTTCAGAAGCTTGTATGTAATATGCTAAACCTCTGTGTACTCCGATGAACAAGCCACACCTGTGTCCTTGCACCACCTATAGAATAAACAGAGCTTGTCAATCTGCTTAGCAGCACTAGCATAGGCCTCGAATGCCTTGGCGCAGTCTACGTAGTCCATATCGAAAAATTGGTCCAGAATGACTGCTAGTATCTCACAGATGTCAGCATAGAGCTGGAAGCTTTCCCTGACAAGGGAATAGAGAGCGATGAGGATCATCCTGCTATGCTTGGCGGCACTAGTGGGCGGCAAGGGAATAGGTGAGGAGGCGATGGCTGGAGGCAGAGAAGCGACGGGGAGTTTTAAATAAAAAAAAAAAAAGGGGGAACGCCGCGGTCGTTCTTTCCGTTGAGTGAACGTCTTGCCTCAATGGATATTCATGTGAACGTCGGAAGACCAATGCTTCATAAATTGCTTAAATAATTTAATTTATAAGTTATTTTTAATGTAATTTAGGGTTAACTGTCATTAGGCCTTTAAGGCCATTATGGGTCAAACCATTGGAGCTTTTATGGGCCGAGCCTATAAATAGGTTCAGGGATTCAGATTGAGGCTAGGAATCAATCTAGAATAATTTGGAGTAGCCTATATGATTTGTTTTATCTCATTTTGTTTTATATATTTTATTAATCTTTTGGGCATGTGAAGGTAATCATTGGGTTTGCACCTCCACACGATCGTGCTCGTAGTAGGAGGATCGGGTCGAGCTGGGTCGTTGTACCTTGGGGACAGATCGCAAACAACCTGCACGAAGGGACGAAAATCTGATCCTTAGGGCAGTGTCTAACACGCCTCGGTCCTGGTTTGATCCATCTAATCTTTTGGTTTTACTTTATTTATATTTATTTCTATAACATATTTCTAGCAATTTTAGAAAGGGATTTTTTGTAAGATCAAAAAAATTTTCCAACAGCTAAGGATCAGAGTTTTCCTTCTTCTCTAGAGATTGCTAGATTTTCATTCCATTTACTCATTCTGCTTTTGCATGAGTTTGCTCAACATATAAAGTTTTTATGCCACTCTGAAATGCATGTGCATTAATGGTGCAAATGTTGCTATGCTAAATTATGATCATCCATTGGGCCCAAGATTTAAGGGGAAAAGATTATGGTTTGAATACTTATTATTTTCCTTGGGCAAAATATTAACATTGCTGCAATGCTTTAAATTATATTTCATAAGTTGATATTTTACCGTTGGAAGGGATTGTTGTGCTATGTTGCTTTAAAAGAGTTAGTTGATACACGCCATTTTTCTTCTTCTACTAATTTTTGTTAAATATATGGTAAAATGAATACTCAGTTTATCTTCACCATCAAACTGTTAAGTGCTAATGCACATACATGGACAGAAATCGGTGTAACAAATCTTGGTTATTAAATAGATTGGGCAATCATGGTCATGTACTTAGCCTATAATAAAAGCGACTGTCCAGCTATCTCTGCAATTTGCTATGCAATTGTTTTAGTACAAACAATCATTATTTGGTTTATCTGCTTCATTTGTAGTATCAGATTTTAATACATTTTGATATACCTCGGGCGATATATGGTGAGCATAAAATACTAAACTGATAAATAAGACATAACAAAAATAATAACATATGACATTGTTGTCTTATTCTAAATGTTAGACACTGTTAAGCTTCATTTGTCTTTTAACTTGTTAGAAGTTGAAGCTTGAATCTTGGTGTGTGTGCATATGGTTTTGTTCAACATGTCAGAGGCTTCTTTCTATTCACTGAACATTCACATGTTTAATTATATGTATATAAATACATATACATTTATACATGTATGCATATAGGTACACAAATGTATGCAAATCAGGTGGGGCTAGTCACATCTTAGTGCCCAAGTACATAGTAATATGTATACTTATTCTCTCCTCAAGTTGGTGTAGTAACTAACAAAGCTAACAAATATAAAGCTGAAGTGCTAATCAGAAAGTGAATTACTTTGTTCACTGGATAGATGGACAAGGGGTGAAGTCATCAAACAAGTGGTTAACCATTCAGCATGAAAACAAAGCCTTGTTGAAATACACACATGCTTGCACTTGTGCACATGATATATGCATGCTTGTATATAGATATTTTTATATCATCTTATTATTTAACTTTCAAGTGCAGCTACTAGCATATATATTTACATTCTTACATAAATGCAAAAGTTTTTCTGTTCCAGATAAGTGTTTTCTGGTATAGTGGTAAAAGCATTTTAATATCTCCTTGTTGTGTTGTTCGTTGCTAGACAAAAGTGATAGCATTGGGCAAATACTTATTGCTTACCTACTATTATGAATTTTTCATGTTACCAAATGGCAAAGAATGGATGAACTTGGATGCGATGACAAGGTATGTCATTTAAATGCTCTATTTTGAGTCTCTTGATATATATTGCCATGAGATTTAATAAAAGTTTTTATAATTTACTAAATAATCTCATGACTGTTGGAATATCCAACTTATTGTTTACCTTATATTTAGATATTCAATTCTAATATATCTTTGTCTGATTCTCTTATTTGAGGTCTAGTCCAAAAATAATATTATCTCTTTGGAATTTGCTGAGAAAAATTTGGCAAATCAATTAAACAAGGGATTATCTAGGAGTGGAGTCCTAGATTCATCGAGGGGGATGTGGCTTAAGCCCATTATTTGGTTGCCAGCAGTGGATACCCAACCTCTATGATTAGAGATCCTATGAATGAGGTTCAATGTTGTAGAAACGAAGCTGATTGAGTGATCGTGTTAGAGCACAAAATTTTGAAAAAATTTTCATCCCATCCCTATGATGAGTGCTCTTATAAAGTGACAGAGTAAATTTGTGTAAGGTTGAGTCATACTCTTAATGGATCCGAGGTAGGTTATCTGCAGGGTATTGTCACAAATACCCTTGGAGGATTCACCTATATGAGAATCGTCATATTAGGCCGTGACTAAAGGTTTGGGCTAACCTTAAAGAATTCTCATGAAAAATCAAGGTACTAAGCGCAAGGCCTTTAATATGCGCTGATCGCTTAAACCCAGTTGATCCATACTGTGTGTGTGATTAGTAGAAGTCTGAGTCAAAGGACCTAGTTCAGGTCTAATCCACTATGGTTCCTTCATATGTATACAATTAACACTAAGTGAGGTTCAAGTCCATAGGACACCTTACCTATTGCGTAGTATAAGATGCCCTAAATTTTTTGTTATATTTATTTTATTTTATTTTTTTATTTTAAACTTTGTGGGAGATTGTTAGAAAAAGTTTTAAATAATAAAAAAAGGGGGAACACCGCCAGCGAAATGCTCGCGGACGTTCTTTCCGTTGAGTGGACACGGACATTTGTGTGAACGTTGGAAGACCAACGTTTCAGAAACGGCCTAAATAATTTAATTTGTAAGCCGTTTTTTGACGTAATTTGGGGCTAACGGCCATTGGCCTTTAAGGCCATTATGGGCCGAGCCGTTGGAGCTTTTATGGGCCGAGCCTATAAATAGGCTCAGGGATTCATATTGAGGCTAGGAATCAATCTAGAATAATTTGGAGTAGTCTGTATGATTTGTTTTATCTCATTTTGTTTTATATATTTTATTGATCTTTTGGGCATCTGAAGGTAATCGTTGGGTTTGCACCTCCACACGATCGTGCTCATAGTAGGAGGATCGGGTCGAGCCGGATCGTTGTACCTTGGGAACAGATCGCAACAACCTGCACGAAGGGGCAAAAATCTGATTCTTAGGGCAGTGTCTAACACGCCTCGATCCTGGTTTGATCCATCTAATCTTTTGGTTTTACTTTATTTGTATATTTAAATTTCTATAACATATTTCTAGCAATTTTAGAAAGGGATTTTTTGTAAGATCAAAAATATTTTCCAACAAGAGGGGGCGTGGATGGCCTCCTCTTTGGCGGTGAGGGGCAGAGGGGAAGAGAGCAGAGCAAATATGTGGGTTAGAAAATTAGGGTATTTTTACTTATTATTATTTTATTATTATTAAATAATAAATTAATAATTAGTTATGAATTTAAAATTTAGTTTTACCAATTGGATGCCATATGTGCTGCCACGTATGTTGTCACATAAGATAAAAATAAACGGCGTCTTCTCTATTTAACAGCAAGGATCAAAGTGATACAAAATAAAAAGTTTAGGATTATTTTTATAACTTTTAAAGTTTAAGGATTAAAATTATACAACTCCTTAAGTATAGTGGTTAATTATGTAATTTAGTCAAGTTTTAATAACCTAAACTTTTATCATGAAATACTCATTGCGTATTTCAAACATGCGTTGATAGTTCAAAATTGATTTTTACGCATCAATGAAAAAAAAGTGATGGCGGAATACTTCACCAATCAATCTAAGTGCTCATCTACGGGAGACCTGCACATTTTCTCTAACAAGATCTTCTCACGCTTGAGCTAGCTAAAGCATATGTTAAAGTAGACACAGAAAAACTAAGAGTTCTTTAAATGAGAACTCTAGGTTTAAGAGTTAAAAGACTTGAAATTGGTTTACTTGTAAGATTTTATGAATAATAATGGTCATGTGCATCCGTATATCTCTCCCCTTGCCTTTTTTTATGAATAATAATGGCCATGTCATCACTTTGAAAGAAAGAATCAAAAAAAAAAAAAAAGCAAAGGATTATTTGGGTCAAATATCTTTCTTTTTCTTTAAATCTACCAGTTTGACATTGCTCACTTTATCATCTCTTTCTGATGATTCTAACATTTCATTAATCGATAATTTTTCCTTTTAAATTTTCTAATCATCGCACCTCATAAATGGAAACATTTATATAATAAGCTAATGAATGACAATTGAATTTGTAAATCAAATGGTATAGATTCAATATATAAAATAGTGAATAAGGATTTCATATCAAATGCACTTTGGTGATGTGGATGATATAACATTATTAGTTTTCAGATGACCTTCGTCCTATGGTCACTTATTTGATTTCGATCACCTTTTGATTTTAGAAGAATGCAAAGGAAAAAAAGAAAAGGGATTATTATAAAGGGAGTAAGGCTTTTGGCTTCCAAGTTCCATTCAATAATTATAGCCTCTTTTGTTGCAAAAATATTAAAATAGCTTTTAAACACTTTGTTAGTATTAGAAGTCAATCCAACAGCCACAAGGATTATAAACGAACCAAGAAAGATCGAGGAGGGGAAGGGGGATTTGATTTGATTCAATAAGTGATCTTAAACAAAAGTATAGAACGTCACAGGATGACAAAAAAAAAAAAAAACAGCTCGTTTAGGTTTCTTGAACTATAAGTAAATATCACGGCTGTGGCTCAGCATGTAGGATATATGATATGGACGATGGGTGACTCATGTCCCCATGTATTGTTACAAATTTTGCATTCGGATGTATCTAGGTTGATCCATACTAGACTAGTGTGATCGTCCGTCTGTATTAAAAAAAAAAAACTATAAATAAAATATCTTTTTATAATATCATGACTTGTGCATTTAATATTTTTTTTTAAAAAAAATATGATCATGCAATGATTGTGATGCAATGTTAGACGTTACTTGCGCCAGCTAACTCTTGCACACCTTAGAAACTTAGGGCACATATAATGCAATGATTTCGCTGCTCATGCTAACTAAGTAAATTTAATAAAATTAAGAAGACTGCCCTAGCTTCAATCTTGGATCACATGTACAAGTTTAACATGAGGGTCCTCGGATGTTTCCATTCTCAACGTATTCTTGAGTTGAACTGGCTAGTTTTTGTTTCATTTTTCAAGTTAAAAGTTGACTATTTTATGAAAAAATTACATAACGCTCAAAAAGAAGATGATGATTTAATGATCGAGGTCAATAAAGGAAATAAGAACCAGTTTTGCTGTCCTCTTAAGCTCTCTAGGTTGCATTTGATTTTTTATTTTTATTCTTCGAAAAAAAAAAATATTTTTATTTTCTAATTTCAAAAAATGCATTTATTAAGTGAAAAAAAAAAGATTTTCTATTACATATTTTTATTATAAATAATATTTTTAAAAGAGTAAATAAAAAAATTAAAAAGAATACCGCCAACTTCTATAATACAATAATGTAATATATAATATATAATAGTATTATATATTTATACCATATATTATATGTAATTTATTATTCATTAATATTATAGTATAATAATAATTAGATTATAAATTTATAATATATGATATTTCATATATTATTATACAATGTGGAACATATAATAAATATAAATAATAATATATTAGTTATATATTGATGTATTAATATAATTACATTATATAATTGTAATATATTAATATACATTATTTTATATATTAATAATATACATCATTAATTTTCGAAAAGTTATCTTAGCCTCCAAAAAATGTTTTAAAAATAAAAAGTAGAAAAAGAAATAAAAGTGATCGACATCAAACATGTTCTTTGTTTTTTTATTTTTTATGAAACGTAATAAAATTATTTTTAAACTATTTTTATAGTTTTTATCATTTTGAAATTATTCTTTAAGAAATTGTTTTATTTTCATTCTTTAAATATTTTTATGTATATATTTTTATTTTTTATGCAAATAAAGTAAAAGAAAAATGGATTAATCTCAAAAAAAAAAATCACGGACGCCCTTGGTTTCTGCCGCCACGCGCGCACGCATGCAAGGAAAAAAGGATCGATTTTTATGACCTCTTCAAGGAATGAAGGATGATTTGATTAGACATGCACACGTGTATCGCGTTGGAAAACAAATGAACAAGGCTCATCAATGCAACTCACTGCACTATCCTTGAGGGAACTCCCTAACTATCGTACGATAAATTCGCAAGAAAAATTACAATCAAGTTTTTATCAGTTTGCTGTTCCATAATATTTACAAAGCTCAAATGATTGAGTAACGATATGTGGCTATCATAATGGCTGCGTTTGGATGAAAGAATAAGGCCTGAAATAGGTCCTTATTCCTTCTAAACAGAATAAGAAAGAAGAGTGGGCCTCACTAAATAGCTATTCCAGTCAACCCCTTATTTCGATTTCTTATTCCATGGTATCCCATGGAATAGCTCCTATTCCCATTACAACTATTCCAGGAGCACCGATGAAATTAAATTAAATAAATTAAATAAATTATTTTAATATCATTTAAATAAATTAAATAAATTTATTAATAGAAAATAATAAATTAAGTATGTTAATTTTTTCTTTATTGATATAAAATAATTTATTAAGTATGTTCTTATATTATTTTATTAATAATAATTAATTTATTACCTTATTTATTAATAAATAATAATTTATTCAAGTTATTTTAAAAAATAAAAATTGATAAACTATTTTTATTGGAAGGGGTATCTTTAAAATTTTAGAAAAATTCTTCATCTATTCCTACTGAATACATGCTTATTCCCATATCATCCAAACATCATTTGGAATAACACTACATTAATTGTATTGAATAATATGAAATACTATATTTTCATTCAAACAGAAATCTGGAATAACAAAGGAAATAAGCTATTCCTATGGAATTTATATTTCTATTCCTAAAATAACTTTTTGATATCCAAACGCAGCCAATGAGTTTTGAATATGAAATCAAAATACATTTATTCTTTAGTATTTAAGTAAATATTGTATTTTAAACTATCTGGATTGATTTACATTAAAATAGTATGATCTTTCGTTTATAAAAATAAAAATAAAAAAATAAAAAATAAAAAATAGCAGAGGACGAGGCGACGAACAAAGTATTAGCAGTGTTTATTAAAGTCATGTGGCTCGGAACTCAAGGCTACCTTTTCAAGCACTCCACGGAGGTTGAAAGGGCCATGGCTGGAAGCTCGCGTAAAGATGGGCAGGCAAAGCCACCTTTTGGCGCCTCATTGGTCACCAGTGCGACGCGGAAGGCAATCGCTAAAGTGAAAGTGGGCGCTTCTTTCATGAAGGGGCATCATCGTTAGCAGCTAGCTCATGGCATGTTGCTATTGGATTCCACTCGAATGCCAGGTAGTGGCTAAGAATATTTCCACGAACTTGCCTCCAATCTTAATTTATACACTTGTTGCTGCAAATGTTGGTGTTTTAGTTATGCTTCATACCTTCCAAAGGCAAATGTGGTTGATTTTATTTTATGGTTAAAGAACCCATTACGCAGGTCAAAGAGGGGAAGAAAAAGTCAAAAATATACTATTGATCCTCAAATTTTCACTCAAACCTTGCTTTGATCCTTGAATTTTTAATTATTTTAATTTATCTTTTATATTTAAGAGTATCATTTTTAACATCCCATGATGTATCACACTACTAGTCCATCTATATATTATGTTAAAATGATATGCTATGTATTTCATCAATTTTAATTAATTCTATTTAATAAGATATTAAAAAAATAATATTTTTTAAAATAAAAAAAATAAAAATTAAAGGTATTTGAAGGTCAAAAGTATATATTTGCTTTCAAAAAAAGAAAACAAATCATTAAAACAACATTGCAAATAATTCTAGTCATTACCTATGTCGAGGCAGATCATAGAACCAAACCCCATTAAATCCTAGTGCTCCTTATTTTTCTCTTTTGATTGCATACTTGTAATTAGGGGTGCAACTCGGGCTCATAAAACTCGGATTTTTCTCAATTCTAACTTTAACCCTATTTGTAAAACCTAAACCTAACCCTAACCCTAACCCTATTTGTAAATTCTCAACCCTAACTCTATTTTTAAAAATTGGGTTCGGATTGAGTTTCGGGTTGGAATTCGAGTTGATGAGAAAAAAAATAAAATAAATTTTTTTTTTTCAAAGTAAATAAACATCGAATTATGAATTCCAAAGACGAAAAAACAAAATCCCTTGCCGAACGCATAAACTTGACTCAAGGCTTTAACATTGTATTAAAAAAAAAGTCTTATCTGAAACAAAGAAGATGAGGTGCCGTAAATAAAGAAGAGGAGGAGGCGGAAAGTGAAACGAAATGTGTGGGTGGTCTGCCTTTATGTTTATCCTTTTTCTCGTCTGCGACCGACGGCCTTGCCTTCCTCGCTCTCAAGTTGTTCATCTCGTCCGATCCGATTGGCGCCTTCAACGCTCCCAAAAATTTGGTGCCGATAAGCTACTCCCATTTGGGTAATCCTGGGATTCGGGTTGCTGTCAATCCTAATTCAGATCAATTGCAAATCGGACTGGATTAAATCCGGGTCTTTCGAATTTGGGCTGAGAAAATGAGTTTAAATACTGCTGTAAATTGGGTTCGGCGGGCCAGATTCAAGTTGAACCCGACCCAAATTGCACCCCTACTTGTGATCCTTAGCGCTACACCAAATTATTT
>UESW01001448.1:711910-753885 GCA_900491605.1 Calamus simplicifolius | reverse complement strand
AACATAGGTGAATTATATTCATTTATTGTCTTACATAATTTTAACTAGGAAGTGATTCTGAACATAGGTGAATTATATTCATTTATGTCTTATAATCTTGTAGATGTAAGTATATCCAATCATAATGAGCCTTAGGGAGAATGATCATTTTTTTATGGTCATAATGCTTTTTAGGCTATTCAAAGGACAAAGGGATCTTTTACCGTTAGGTATTCAGCTTTCAATCCCTCGTCAAGGTGGTATCACAAAAAATCATTCTGGTTGGATGCCTCATTACCATTTTTAATTGTATCACCAAGGGCATTAGCCTTCAAAAGAATTTCAGCATCAAGTATCCATGATAGATAATTTTTTTATCCGTATATTAAATTTTGCCAAATTTTTTATAACAATACTATCAAAGCATACAAAGTAAATCAGTATACAACCTTTTATTAGAATGAAATTGTTTCAAATTTATCGAGGACACAATCGTATACATATAAATGACCAAGTAATAAGTTGAAACTAAGAGTCATAAGAAAAATATTAAGAGAAAATAATTGATCAGATATGCAAATAACTTGCATAAACGTAAATAATATTACCTCAATAATAGTTTCTTCAACGAGTGTAGAATGATGAGGTAGAGACTTGTGCTGATAACGTGTTATAATTAAAGAGCAACAATAGAACAAAGAGACTACAAAGTATTAGAATGTGTTTTCTCTTATTCCATCCGAATTATGCCATCTATTTATAAGCATATAAAAAATATGTTACATTCATCAAAATTAATAAGAATTTACATGGGTAATGTCAATAAACATAACCTTTCCTTGGAATACCAATAGATAGGCTTGGAGCATTATAGAAAGATTTAACAATGTTTGGAGCATTACGGAGATACTTAACAACATATCGTAAATATAAATCTTCTGGGGATTAGGTTTGGTACTCTTCTCCATCGGTCCTAAGTATTAATATTCAAGTGGTTGGATTTGCTTTACTCCTCAAATGCATCTCCTCCTTGGAAGGCAATTTGTAAGGTGGCTCTTGTATTTATAGGGTTCAATACTGAATGTTGCCTATAAGCAGGTTTCCTGGTCACTGTAGCTCTAGTGAGTAACTGTAGCTCTGTCCCTATTCTCCCGTTTTCCATGCTTAAGATTAGTGTTCCGCTCTCTTCTCTTGCTGATCTTCGTGATCCTCGCCGTGGTTGCCGTTCTTGCTCTCCAGTCTGTATTCCTCTGCCTCCCGTTTTATCCTATGGCTTCGGATGCTACTTTCGATGGCCGGGTTCCTGGGAGAAGGGCAGCGGAGGCTGGCTTTCAATGGGTTTCGTCTTCTCCGTCGCCGGCTGAGGTAGCGATGTTGGAGGCTCGATTTCCCGACATGGTCCAAGTTTCGGTGGACAAACTGGAAGCTGAATCAGAGGGATGGCAGCAACGGGCCGTCCTGGTGCGATCGTTCCATCGGTGGGTACCTGCGGAGGCATTTATCAGAGAATTCGGTGTGGTGGAATTCCAGTGATATCGTCCCACTAAGCTTGGCATTTTGATGCCATATTTTCCATTTTGATGACTCTGAAGCCCACGACTTGGTGCTAGCTCGTCCGTGGGTGGTTAACGGGCAACCTATAGCGACTAAAGCTTGGCAGCCGGAGTTTATCCCGGGGCAGATGCTGTTCCGTCGGCTCTTCTGTGGATTCGTCTGCCTAATCTCCCAATTGAATTCTGGAGGGAGGAGATACTCCGAGAGATTGTAGCTCCTGCGGGACACTTTCAATTCGCTGATGCGGCTACTATGGCGAAGAACAGAGGAGGCTTCGCGCGTGTATATGCCCGTGTGGATCTTCGCTCCCCTCTCCGGGGTACTCGAGTGAGGGGGATGCTTGGCCCGTTTTGGCAGCAGTTTGCTTTCGAGCATTTGGAGGGCATCTGCCCTAGCTGTGGCTCACTGCATCTCTCCGGGGTTTGCTCCTCTTTGGCCAGGTCGGAAGCTGAGTCTTCATCTGGCAATCATCTCTTCGGCTCATGGATGTCTGTGGTTCGTCAACGGAAGGTGGTCAAGGGCCCCCATGTGGTGTCAAGGAGGAATCCGTGTCGGAGCTGGTTCCTAGTGCCCCTGTTCCGAACGATCTTTCCTCTCTGTCGTCTAAGCTGCCTACGGGTTCGATGCCGGAGGGCTGGACTGCTCCATCTAGGGTGGCTCGCCGACAGAGTTCAAAGGTCCCTAAGCTGGTGGATCAACAGGGAGGAGCCCCGGGACTGAAGTCTATGGATAAGGTGAAGGATGGTGCTGTGAAGGAGGGCGTGCCGGGCTTTCTGCATGTGCCAGTCTGAAAGTCAGTGATGCCAAGGGGAAGCTGGCTGTAGTTGGGATTCAGTCTCATTCCTTGATTTCCAAGAATCCCTTCGCATCTCTTGAATTGGATTCGGGTTGTGATAGCCTATGGTGAGTAGGGATGCTTTCCCGGTCCCCTTAAGCGGGCCCGCCCGGTGGAGATCCTAGCCCCTCGGTCAATCTCCAAACCGGACAAAAGAAAAGGGAAAGGCAGTGCTTCTACATCCAAAGGTAGACAAGCAAAATTTTCTTCTCTGGAGTCCTTGACTGCAGAACATGGTCTATTAGCTGACTGTCAGGGTAAGGGTCTGGTGGGGGAGAAGACCCAGTCTCTTCTGGTTGTAGGCTCATCTCATGACCTATTGGCTGGGGATATCCTAGGTCAGGGCCTAGATTCTCGGTCTTCTGATCAATCTCCTCGGCCTGCTGAGATTCGAGTGGAGATGTTATGTTCTTCTCAGATCCCGAGATTGGCACCTGCTTTTCTGGGTGCCTTTCTGATAGTATTATGGTAGAGACCAGGGGGGTCCCAGCTATCTCTTCCTGCTAAATGAAGATCCTTCTATGGAATGTAAAAGGAGCTCAAAAGCCATCATTTCGGTCCTCTTTTAGCAGATTGTTGCAACTTCATAATTTTGATATTTGTGTCCTTTTAGAAACCAGGTTATCGGGTGATGGTCTAGCCTGGTTTCGGAGACAGATAGTTCGGTCTTGGTCCTCTTATGCGGTGGAGGCTGTGGGCCTATCGGGAGGTATATTAGCCATTTGGCGTTCCTCTGCTGTTACGGTTGATGCTTTTCATCAGTCAAACTAGAGATTGGCCTTGTTGTCTCTGAGGGGTTTTCTGATCCTGGCTTCTATCGGCCGTTTATGCTAGTACTGATTTTTGGGAAAGACGGCTCTTATGGTCCGAACTTCTTTCCCTCCTTGACGTGGCCTTCCTTCGATTGTTGCTGGTGATTTCAACAGTATCACTGAGGCTAGTGAAAAGCGTGGAGGTAGACGTGTCACTGGCTCCGCTGACATTACTGAATTTAGGTCTTTCATCAGTTGGCAGGTTTACTGGATTTGGGGTTTTCGGGGCCCCAATTTACCTGGTGCAACAACCAGCAGGGTTTGGCTCGTGTTTGGGAGAGGCTTGACAGAGCTTTGGCCTCGGATCAATGGCTGCAGAAGTTTCTCTCTGCTTCTGTTACTCATCTCCTGAGGATAGCTTCTGATCACTGCCCATTCTCATATCTACGGAGGTTGATCACCATCAGCAGAGACAGTTCAGATTTGAGCAGTTTTGGTCTTCATATCCGCAGCCCGGTCTATTATCTCCAGGTTTGGCATTTCTAGTCCGGGGTAATGCTACTTATCGATTATCTCGTCGCCTTTTGCTGGTTAGATGGAGGCTGGTCAGATGGAATAGGCTGGAGGTTGGTGATTTGGATAGGCAGGTGGAGCAAGTAGAAGCTGATATTATTTCTTTATAGGCTAAGGAGGATCAGGAGGGTTTTCTTTTGGACTCCGACCTTTCTTCTCTTTGGGCCAAGCTTGCTCTGCATCATTCTCTCCTTTCTCAGAAGGAAATATATTGGAGGTAAAGGTCAGGATCCAGTGGATTCGTGAAGGGGATCGTAATACAAATTTTTTCACAGCACTTTGAAGCGGCGTGCTGCTAATAGGACTCGTCGGATAGCTGATGAGGAGGGGCACTATCATGAGGACTTTCTCTCTATTCGGGACCAGCTCCTTCATTTCTTTCAGTCCAGATGGTCTGATTCCTCTGGCAATGGTTCTTCGGTTGTTCAGGTCCCTGACTAGGAAGGTTTCTTCTCTAGAAAACGAAATGCTTATCAGACCAATCACTACTGACAAGATTCGATCGGCCCTTTGGGAGCTTGGGCCGGATAAGGTTCCTGGGCCTAATGGGTTTCCGCCTTTTTTCTTTCGTCAGTACTGGGATATTGTGGGTCAGAGTGGTTCAGGCTATTCATATAGCCTTCCAAGCTAAGTTCATTCCTGTTGACTGGAATTGGACGCTTATTACTCTGGTGCCCAAATGAAATGATGCTTCTCTCCCTCAGCATTTTCGTCCTATCAGCCTTTGCACTACTTTGTATAAGGTTTGTGCTCGGCTGTTAGCTAGCCGTCTTCGTCTGGTGATTCCCCCTCTTATATCTGCTGAGCAAGGGGCGTTTATCAGAGACGTTGTATCTCGGATAATGTCCTTATTGCTTAGAGTTTATGCATGATCTCCAGAGAGCCCCGGCCAGACGGTGTCTCATGGCTGTCAAGCTGGATATAGAGAGAGCCTATGATAGGCTTAGTTGGTCTTCTTGCACCGTTCCCTTCAGAGTTTGGTTTTGATGGTCAGTTTATTGAGTGGATTATGGCATGCATCCAGGCCTTCTTTCTCTCTTATCATTAATGGGAACCTGACGGAGTATTTCACTCTTCAGTGGGACTGCGACAGGGATGTCCTTTATCCCCCTTGTTGTTTATCCTGGCGGCTGACGATCTTTCTCGAGCTTTCTATCAGGCTCAGGCGACTGTAGTATAGCCCTTTTATGGCCAGTCCCTTGGGTCCTATGGTCTCTCATCTTCTTTTTGCCGATGACTGTATTCTTCTGGGCCAGGCTTCCATTGCCAATGCTTTCTCTTTTGCATCTATTATTCAGCGTTACTGTCAGGCTTTGGGTCAGAAGGTCAATTTTCTTAGTCTTCTATCTGTTTAGCCCGAAGACTACCAGATCTACCAAGGAAGCCATCTTCCATTCGCTGGGTATCTCTTCCGAGACTGATCGGTTAGTGTACTTGGGGGTTCCCATGACATTAGATGACCCTATTGTGCTGACTATTCTGATCTTGAGAGGCGGGTGCGTCAGCGTATTAAGGGTTGGCAGGTCACGGGCTTATCTATGATGGCTAGGTCACTATTATCCGGTCGGTTCTATCCTCTCTTCTTATGTATCTTCTTTCTAATGCTGCCATTCCGATCACCTGTCTTAGGAGGATTGAGAGATGTTTCAGGACTTCCTATGGGCTTCTATGCAGGATGGGCATGGTATTCATCTTATGTCTTGAGAAGGTTTGTATGCCGATCCAAGAGGGGGGTCTTGGGATTCAGTCTCTGTCAGTCAGAAGGGAGGCCCTATTGGCTAGGCATGCTGTGTGTTTTCTCCTGGAGCCGCAGTGCCTATGAGTTCTTTTATGCGTGCGAGATAGTGATTGGACCTCCTCTATGAATATTCAATCATCCCGTGGGTATTCCTCCTTTTGGAAGGAAGTGTGTCGGTATGGTCCATCCATTTTGGATAATACTTCATGGATGATTGGAGATGGTTCGTTGACTGATGTTATTCAGGACACCTGGATTTCTGATATCCCTCTATCTCGGTGGCCCTCCTTCGTTAGTATTGATATCCCCGGCAGTATGAGAGTCAAGGATTTGATCTCTCATGACCCCCCCTCCTAGCATACCCGCTGGTATGCTGTCTCTTTGGAGAGGAGCTTGCTCGGCGGATTCTTTCCATCCCACTCATCCCGGGTCTCTTACTGATTTCAGACTATAGCGGAGATCTTGTCTTTCTCGGGCCCCCACTAGGGATCTTATGAAGATTTTTAGCCCTCAGTCTCATGCAGCGTGGATCTGGAGGCTTCCCATCCTTCCCAGGGTCCAGCTTTTTATTTGGAAGCTATTGTGGGACTGCCTACCTACTTGTGCCCTGCTTTCGAGGAGGGGTTGGCATATTTAGCCGATATGTCCGTTATGTGGCCTCGAGGCGGAGTCTACTGATCATGCCATTTTCACTTGTCCTAGAGCGGGGCGGATTTGGCAGTCAATAGGGTATTATTGTAGATTGGATCATATGGGTTCTCCGCGCTCCCCTTTCTTAGATGACCTTCGGAAGGCCATTCACCATAAGCGTGCTCTTTGGGCTGTTGTGGCTTACCATATTTGATTGTCTAGGAACCAGCTTATATTTACTGATGAGAGTATCTTCCCACTGGATTTTAAGGAGAATCAGATCTCTGTTAGCGGATTGTGCCCGCGGTTTTCATATTGTTGGTTCTGACTTCTCTGGCCTCTGGGGTTCCTCTGCTGCTTCGGCAGCGAACCGGCATATGGTTTTCATATCTTGGGAGCCCCCAGGGTTTGTCAAAATCAACTTTGACGGGAGTGCCTGTGAAAGATTAGCTGGTTCTGCCTTTGTTATTCGTGGGCCGGAGGGCGACTTATTGGCTGCTGGTGGATATGGCATGCTTGACTTCTCTGTTCCTATGACTGAGCTTCATGCTGCTTGGGTTGGCATCTCCTATGCCTTTCGATCCTTCATGCTTATAACCTCATTATTGAGGGTGATTCCATGATTGTCATCGTTGGTTGCAGAAGGATTATTGCTCCCAGGTTTCCATTAATCCGCTTTTACATGATATATGGTCTATTTTGAGGGAGGTCCACAGTGTCCAGATTCGTCATACCTTTCGTGAAGCTAATGCGGTGGCCGACTGGGTGGCGGCCTCCATGGCTCATCACACTGGATTTTGGCTTTGGAGGCAGGGTGACCTCTGTCCTCCTGTTTTACAGCAAATATTGTATTCTAATCAATCTGGGTTGACTCATACTGTGTTGTATGATCAAAAAAAAATGTTGCCTATAAGCTATGATTGTCGATTACCCCCATAATCAGGAGACCAAGTGTCTTTTATTTGCATATATTGTAAGCATAAGGTAGAATTTCTTAATTATTAATTCTTTGAACGTCAAGGATTTGCCCGAGTTTGATATTGCATGCGGCAGTTTAAGCTTTATGTTTCCTATCACTTCATCAAGCATCAGCTCTCCTTCAGTTCTATAAAGTTCAAAAACATAGATATTGTAATCTTTTACTTACCACTGTTTATGGTGGATTTGAAAAGTTCAAAATGAGTATTATTTTTAAGAAAAATTATTTAATCCATGCTTTGCAGTCCAACATACTGTTGGTAATGCTCTGAAATTTTTTCAATCAAGAAATAGTGATTATAATTGTTTGTCTGATCCCTAAGGTGCCATCTCATAATCCATTATGGATTGTCCAAAATATGTTTCTTTGGTACCCCTCAGTCAAGTTTTCTAAAGATAAACTTTGATAGCTCTGTTCATTTAGATGAAGGAAGTGTTGGGTTTGTTATTCGGAATCATGCTGAGCGATTGCAATTTTCAGCAGCTACTCCATTTTACTCAAAGTCTGTATTAATTGCTGAGCTGACTAGAGCATGGTATGAAGTGAAAATTGAAATCCAGATATTTTAATTTTTAAATCAAATTTTGCAAGAAGAATCAATAACAGTGATTTTTTGATTGTATAGCAAGAAACCCTGCTGGCATCCTTAGCTTCGTGATTTGATTGATACAATTACCAAAAGCCAAAACTTTTATTGTTAGCATATCTATAGAAAAGCAAATCAAATGGTCGATTTTCTTGTAAACTTGGAGACAGAAGATGGATGACCAACTTATCTTCAACCTTTGGTGGTTTGGTCCAAGGCTAATACTCAGGAAGTAATCTTCCTGAGGTTGTAGATCTCCCCCTTTTGTTTTGTTTCCATTAAAAAAAAAAAAGAGAGAGAGAGAGCCTTGACAAAACGCCCTTATACTGTTTTTTCAAAACTTTCGCCTTGCCATTTTACATCGAGAGGAAATCAGAGGGATTGAAAGTTATAAAATTAACCAATAGGCACTAAAAATTATATTCTCAATTATTTTTTTAATTAAATTATATTGATTCATGACTCTTTTTACTGGTCTAGATAGATGATGGTGTGCAGTCTATAACGGCCCTAGTCCACTTCTTTCGACCTTACCTACCCAATTGACTCAATTGACAGCGGAAGACGGTTGGAACTTAGAAATCGAACAAAATTGAAGAGATTGATTCCAATCAATATTGTCCTTCACCCAAACTAATTCATGGGAGCTGCAGTGACGTCACTAGCCCTTTACCTGTGATGATCCAAATATTCTGGACGTCTTGATAGAATTCATAGGCTATCTTTCAGGTAAAATTATACCTGGCACTGGCTGGTAATACACCATCCGAAGCTACCTTCTTGCCAGACTAAGATAGTGTTTGATAGAAAAAATATTATCCATGAATAAGTGTATGGATAGTGTTTATCCCCTGGCTATCCCTAGGGATATCCCTTGGCTATCCCATTGATCATATCAAATGCAAAAAGTTAATCCATAGGATAACTTTTTTTTTACTCTTATTTGAAGGGATAACCAGCTATTCCTGCATTTTCTAGGGAATAAATTGAGGGGTTATCCATGGATTATCCCTCTGGTTAACTTTATTCTCAGCTATCCTTTATAGTTATGGCTTTTGGGAATAAAAGAGGATATCCCTGGATATCCTCTCTTATTCCCTATTTCAAACACTACCTAAAAGGAAGGGAAAAAGAGAACCCCCATTATCGTAAACGCATGGTTGTGATGAAGCCGTAATTGAGCCAGACCAGAAATGAATTGCTTGTTAGATATTACTTAGCCCTCTTGGATTAAACTTGAACCACTCCTGACCGTTGCGGGAACTCACCTAACATACACCGACCAAACCGAACCAGCAAGAAGATATCACCGGCACGTAGCAGCCCATAATTAGTGTTTCATGAGCGGTGTATGCTGAATTTTGAACACGAAAAGTCTTGTTGCACTACCCTTTCATGCAGCAAGTATGCATCGACTGTACAGATTGACCGTTCACGCATGCCAATGTACGTACGATAGCTCAATAAACCTTATCATGCACAACACACGCATCAATTCATGTGATCAATGCATGGCACCGGAGAATGGTGCAGCAAGTCTTTTCCTTTGAACACTTCTATGATCAAAACCAGGCACTCCGTGCTTGGGCCACCAGACCTAACTCCATTTAGCTTAATAAATAGTTGGGCCCAACTCCATTCGGCTTAACAAGAGGCACGTTGCACGGGTTGAAGTTTTGCTAATTAAACCAAAATATTCTTATAAATTGAAACAAAGCCTCCATATATTTCTTGATCTCTTTAGATTTGGAGCACAAATCTAATTATTTTACTGGTCTAGTTTTATTATCTTGCAGGGCTTTGCCTTATTAATATTTTATTAGGCAATGAAACGAATTTGGAATGCAGAGTATATTTTTCATCCCTAGCTTCGCCATCCATTACTGATCTATCCTTGAACGGGGAATAAATTTTCTTTCATTTTTGCCCCTATAGTTCCTCATTTCTCTTCGCACAGAGTCTTCAATCTCTTTTTTTTATAATTTCCTTTCTCTTAACCTAATTATACTTATAAAAAATATAATATTAAGCCCAAATATATTATGTTCCTATTTGGAATAGCTGATGGAGGAGTCAAAAATAGCTATTTTTCATCAATTCTATGGGGTAACCGTTTCTCAATGGTTAGCCTAAACAGTTGTTCCAAATAAGGCATGTAAATCAGAGGATACTTAAAATATATTAAAAGGCCTAAATAATACAATATGAGACCCAAATTTGTATAATTATACTTATTATTATTCAGGATAAATTATTGAGTTTTGGGGATGAATTTGGTTATAAAGAATTAGTCCCCATCTCCATCTTGGAGCCCAATAGATTTTCATAAATTCTCTATGTTTCCTACTCCACTCATATTTAATTCCTTCAAACCTTCTTCTTCTTCTTCTTCTTTTTTTTTTTCTATGGTTCTCTGCCAGCTTAGAGTTTTTCCATCTCCATAGCCATCGCTAGTCTTAGCCTTTGAAAATTTTCCAAACCAAAGTGTAAGAGCTCTAAAGAATTGCATCGGTTAAAATGGCTCTCTCGACATTTTGATTCCTATGGCAGAGTTGCAGGCTATTTGGGCCGGCATCACCTACGTTGTTCGCATTTTGCGCTCTCATTGGGTGGTTATTGAGGGAGATTCTCTTACGATCATCCACTGGATTAGACGGGATATTGATCTTTGCCCCTCCTATAATCCCTTGATTAGTGATATATGGGCTTCTCTCCAGTCTATCTCTGCTCCTTTGATCGTCATGTCTATAGGGAAGCCAATGCTGCAGCGTCCTGAGCTGATCCTTGCATGGTTATTCTCTGTCCTGCTCGATTATTTTAGAGCAAATTATGTACTCTGATACTTCGGGTTTGACTCATTCTAGAGTGTGTGCTTGTAACAAAAAAAAAAAAAAAAAACCAAGTAGATGATTGATAACAAAGTCATTCTACGAATTCCTTAATAAGGGATTGTTCGGGCTCCATTACAAAATTATTTTGGAAGGCATTGGTACTAAAAAAATCAAAATTTTTGTGTGACTCCTTCTAAGAGATCGTCTTTAGAATAAAGACGGACATAATAAACAAAGAAAATGCAAATTAGTGCCAGGTGCCTCTTTTGTAGATTATCACCAGAAACAACGCATTACCTCTTCTTGCAATGCCCTAATTCTCGAATCATCTGGAATTTCATCTCTAATAAGATCTCTCTTCCTTCTTTCTAGCAGGGCCTTCATCATCTACGGGCTTCCTGGAGAGCAAGGTCTATTCTTTCTGCCATTAAATCGGCTTGGGATCAATTAGTCTTGCAGCTTGTTGATCCATATGGAAGAATAGTAACTCAAGAATTTTCTACATTCTCTTCCTTTCCTCTTCCTAGGTAGCTTACCCCTGTGAATCCTGGCTCAACCTTATAATGAATATTAGGCTCTTTGCACTATAAGAAAAAGGGTCATTTGCGCAAAAAAAAAAAGAAAAAAATTTCATCGAAAAGTCATTTGCAAAGAATTTTATGAGAAAAAAAAGAAAAATATTAATCGAAATTTTATATTTTCAATGATTTTTTATGGATAAATGGTCGTCGAAAAACCCTTCTTGAAAAAAAATTTAAGAAATTTTTTAAAGAAATTTATTTCTGAGAGATTTTCGATGAAACTTATCCTTTGAAAATTTCCAATGGATATTCAAAGGAAAATTTTCCGATGGAACTTTTCCTTGAAATTTTTCGAGGGAAATTTTTTGAAAGATTTATCGAAGAAACTTTTTTGAAGATTTTTTGAGAAATAATTTTAAGAGATTTTTTGAGAGCAATTTATCAAGAGATTTTTTGAGGAATGTTTAGAAGGGCAATTTACCAAGGGAGTCTCCGAGGAAAAATTTTGAGGGATTTTTCAAGGGCCTTTTACCGAGGATTTGTCGAGAGAACATTTTGAGGGTTTTCCGAGGGAGTTTTCAAGGACAATTTATCAAGGGATTTTTTGAGAAAAAAAATTTTCGAGGGATTTTTTTTTTTTGAGATTTTTGAAGGGCAATTTACTTGATTTTTGAGGGATTTTATGAGAAAATTTTGAATTTTTTAAATAATTTTTTTTATTTCCGAGAAAATTATCTCTCGCTAAATAAATATCCGAGGAAACAATCCCTCACAAAATGACTTTTTTTAAAATACACATGATTATATATATACAAATTATCCATAAGTTTCATCATATCTAAGGGTTCATAACAAACTCATAACAAGCTCAAAAATTTATAGCAAGTTCATCATCACAGTTCATAACAAGTTCATAACAAATAAGTTCAAAAAAGTTATACAAGTGTCATATCCAAAGTTTCATAACAAAATATCACAAATAAGTATCATTCCAATTATAGAAAAAAAAAAAAAATCCTCCTCCTCATGATCATAATCATCATCATCGGCATTATCGCAATCACCATCTGAAGATGGTGCTAAAACTGTAGATGGACTAACCTGCATCTTTTTCATCATAAGATACATGAACTCCTCGGTACGGGAAATCCGAGCAGATAGCTCATTATTTTGTGCTAATTGATGATTAACTAACTCCACATTTCGAGTAGCCAACCCCTCATTCGGATAGCTAACTCCTCATTTCGGGCAGATACAGTCTCAAACATATTATAAATCCTCTTCTGCTCTTGAATCCACTCATCAAGAACTCGTGAGGATGTGCAGCTAGAAGATGAGGAGCCTGTCAGCAAGCTAGCATGGGATCCAAGTCCATAAATTTGTTCCTTATTTACTCCAACTGTCTTTTTCCATACATGCATCATGGAGGGCTGAGGCTGCTGTGATGATTCCGCACCATCCTCTCCAGTTGAGCTTTGACTTGATTCCATCTCTTGCCATTTCTGTATAAAATTAGTCTGTAAAAGATATTAGATACAATTAGTTAAACATACAAATAGTATAAATATATGAATTAAAGTAGAGTTTTTTTAAATATTACATATGATGTCTCTGCCCTTTTATTTACCCACTGATTGTCATCCTTTTTCTTTTGATGAGTGTGTCTGAAGAGCTCATCTAATGTAGGTGCTCGGTTCAACTTCTGTATCTGAATTTCATAATAGAAACAATATTATCAATTTTTTGATATTATCAAATTAAAATTTAATAACATAAATAATAATGAAATGTACAAATAATATAAGAATTTAGATACAAGAGATGAACTACAAATCAGGAAGAATCCATTACTATATGTAATCGTATCAGCATATGCTTGATAAATCATAAAGGAAGATGAAGATAATGGGATGAGTTACCAAGACGCTTTATAACCATGCCAAAAACTCTTTCAATGATAAATCTAGCTATAAAGCTGATATATATCAGTCTTCTAATACCAAACCAAGCAACTAAGCTCAGCATAAGGAACCGATTTAGCAAAAGGTGATGTAAACTATTTAGCAAAAGGTGAATTGTAGTTCAGTTAATGTGTAGGTTGGTGGCTACTCATAATTTATTGTATTGTTGCATCTTAAAGATCTGCACCTAGATACAGATTATTCAGAGTGATTTATATGCCTTTATTTTTTACCAACCTATTTTGCTGCTTTCAAGGCTATCTACTTAACCATTTTCATTAGCAAAACCAAAGTAGAAGTACACATATAATAGATGAATCTTTATATAATTGATTGATCTAGTGGACAGAACAGTCAACAGAGATCTATCGCTTTTTAAAGATGTCAGGTTGAAGCTCATTTGTGCTATAAATACTCATATCCATGCTGATCATATTTCCGGAACAGGCTGATAAAGACTAGTGACATCTTTTGCATCAGTCCAATTAATTAGTAGCTTTCTTAGTAATTTGAGTTGCCACATAAACAAAGATAATTCGAGGCCTTGTAGTATTTTCTCTTCCTACCATATGAGTTTCCTCTTAATTTTTTGTTTTTCTCTGGATAACATCATGCTGCTCTGTCTCAATTTGAGCTGTTCCTTGTAAGATATGGTGCCAGGTGCGAAGTCCATCATTTCCAAAGCTAGCAATTCAAAAGCTGATCTTTTGATAGAAGGTGGGGATAAAATATGTTTTGGCAATCTGTTACTATAGGTAGGGCCTCTTTAGTTTCAACATATTCTTATCAATTAAGCAAGCATAAAGGCATAAATTAGTCAAAGCCTTTGATGACTTTCAAATTTTCATTTGTATGCCTATAGAACACTCTTTTCTTCTATACAAAAGTTACCTTCCCTCACTTCTATGCAAGAGTTACGATCAGCATGAAGTAAGCTGGGAAGGACCAACATAATGCATGCATAGACTCCAATAATTTGATCATCTAGTTGCATCAACCTCTAACCATTGATCTACTCAACTCAACTCAACTCATCTAAGCCTTTGTCCAACTACATGGGGTCGGCTATATGAATCTCAGGCTTCATTTATTGTTTTTTAGTATTGCATATGTTTTGTTCATCTGTAAGTTACATGATATTCTAGTGTTTCTGACATAAAAATAATTTTTTCATCAGAAAGTTGTGCATTAACTAGGTAGCAGTCAACAACCCACAATAATAAATTATGATAGTATATGAATTTTAACAGGTTAGGGTGCAATGACAGTGTCTCTGAATGCAGATCTATGCAGGTGCAAGCTCTAGGTCATACTTTGGGCTATGTTGCATATGTTATGGGAGATAGGCCCAGCCCACCTCATCCTAAGATGGCATTCACTGGTGACACATTGCTTATACGTGGCTGTGAAAGGACAGATTTTTGCTAAGGTCATGTCTGAAAATGTACTTGACTAAATTATCTTGTCACTGTCTTCACCGGAAAAATGGAAAATGCTGTCTGATTCATAGGTGAACTTGACTGGATTATTCTGGGTCACTAAATTAATCAAAAATATATGTAAATTATATTGTTTGACTGAAAAAAAAAAAAAAAACTTGATTACTGAGATTCAAAAAAAAGGTCCTAATGCGCTTCAAATCTAGGATTTCGCAACATTATCATAGGCACTGTTAAATTTGGCACAGGAGTTTACCTGCTATTGTTTTAGGGCTTTTTGAATGGGAGTCTTCTTAGGAACTTAGGATCATCTCTCTTTTATCTTGTCTTTTGCATTTCCTATGTCATTCCATGCAGTCATGTTTATTGGTTCCTTATATTGGTTTAGAATATGATAGGACATCCTATTAAGGAATATTGTACCAATAAACAGCAATATGTTGAAGTCATGATACATGCATTGAAACTGTCTGTGACAAGAAAGATGCACAAATTTCAAAAAAGTAATAACATTGTGCATAAATCAATAAAGTAATGAAACACATTTAAAATATGTACCTTCTTGCGGCCAAGATCGGTTGTACAGTTGCTTGAGTTTGTGCATATGGCAGAGCCCATGGGGACAAGAAAGATGGATCAAACAAATCTGTTAGTGACTGTTTTGGCAAAAGGCTAATCCTTTCATTCTAGTGAATGTTGGACTCAATTAGCTGACCAAGGAAATAGAATTTCAATTTACCTAAAACTAGCAATAAAAGGTGAATTTATCACTATTTAGCAAAAAATAGAAAGAATGAAAGAAACATATCTAGTTTTTCAGAAAGTAGGGTTCCAACATGGGGAAATCCAATAAGAGAGGTTTTTTGAATCTTTTTCCCTCTGCTCCCTTCTCGAAAATAGCATGTCTAATCTCATGTATTGGTAATTGGCAAATTATTTAGCTTTGCAATGTTTCTTCTCTTGCCGTCTCAAAGCTCCTAAGCCCATCAAAAAAGTTACAGGCCGGACAAAAGGGGCAGGTTTTGACCTAAACTGGAGGGGTAAAAATGCCTACCAGCTCTCAAAGGTTTTTTTAGATAAAGCCAACTGTTGCTCTAAAAGATATAGATTTAGTCCTCAAGCTGTAGCTAAAAGGTTTACCTTGGAGTCAAAACATGCAACTTATCCTTAGTTAATAAAGCGGAGTTAATAAAGGCTTGTGAAGGTTCATTTTCAGATGTTTCAGAGATGTCAATAGATTTGCTCTAAGTTTCGGAGTGTCAATAAAAAAATATGAGAACATATTCATAAGTTAAAAAAATGAAGGCAAAATAAATTATTATATATACCAATCTTGTCGCATGGTCATTAATGCTAATAGAATCACCAGTGTGAAGTGGGAAGCCCAATCCACCGCAATCGGATGTAGGATTCTTCTTGTTCTTCCGACTTTTGGCTTTGAACTCATCACTATCTCAATATTTCCATAGCTCGTGCCATACACCCTCTCCAATCCAATGGCTTATGGTCATGATTTTCATGAGCTTCGTTAAAAATGTCTGCAAGACGACTTGAACCACGACGCTCCCAATTCCTCTGAATATAGTGCTCAACCTCTGGATCCCATTGAAATTTTTTCTAAAAAAAAAAAAAAATTCAATATCAACAAAATGCATAGATACTTTAAATCAAGTAAAAATAAATAAAAATACTTGATAAACTTAAAAATATTGTTATCTCAAACTCACGAAACCACATATCTCATATCCTTTTTGGAATCTTCTTTCATGAAGAGTAAGGACCGTCATACTTGCTCTTAAGGATTTCAACCAAAGCATGGGTCACCATGTGGTCGTCATTGAAACTGTACATATTAAAAATAATCAAACAATCACATATATTCATTTTAATGAAATAAAATAGTGTAATGATCTAAATATTATATAGTTTTACCCATAGCCACTTGGAATTAATGGTGTCCTCTCTGATTTGTGTGTGCAACCCTCCTGGCTAGAAGTTATGGTAGAAGTATGCATAGGTTGGACTGACGGTAATTGCCCAGATGGCACCATAGTATGAGAAGAGGAAGGACTGTAAGTATGGCTAGGTGTGTATGGTATGGTATTTGGGTATGAAAAATAAAGTGATGGTGGCATAGTAGAGGAAGAGGGTGGGGTAGTGAAAGTGATGGGAATGAAAGGTGGAATGGAACAGGTGGTTGAGTAGTAAAAGTCCCTGAGATCATAGTAGGAAGATGTGATGGAATAGAAGGAAAAGAAGATGGCATAGTAGAGAGATGGTGAATAGGAGGGAAAGGAGATGGCATAGTTGAAGAGGGTGGTGTAATGGGAGAGGAAGATGGTGTGACAGTAATAGAAGGTGGCGAGTGAAGCATCTGGAGGGCTATGGTGGTTGAGAGTACTATTAAATCTGTGGTGGTTGTGGTGGTTGCGTGAGTCTTCTTTAACCGAGTAGTAGATAACTTTTTCTTTTCCTTTTCAACTCGATCTGAAGATGACATCTATAGATGCACAATAATGTAAATATAAAACAAAACAAATTTCAAGATATTAAATAAGCATATATATATATATATATATATATATATATAAGTTATTATCTATTGACAAAAAAAGTAAAAAATTATGTAGAAGCTATTGATAAAATAGGTTATCATCTATTCTCGATCTGAATCATCTTCATTAGTGAAATATTCTTCTTCTTCCTCTTCTTCTTCTTCCTCTTCTTCAACTTCTTCTTCATCTTCTTTTTCTTCATTATCAATGGTGCCTTCAAGATATGCATCAACCTCCTCAAATAATCCTTCACTATCTCATAAATTTTCAATGGCCTCATTATCATCTATTGCATTGACTTGGGACATTTCCTCATCTTGAAAAGCAGGCTCCAAAGTATGGTCATTATCTACTCGACCTCTCGGTCTTGTCTTGATCACCACCCACCACTCTACCTTATCTCTTATCCTCTCAGGATAAGGTACATAATATACTTGCACCATATGTTGGGGAAGAATGAATGGATCAAACTTTGCATACCTTCTATGATGTCGAATCTCAATAATATCATATTGTTTGTGCACTTTCATCCCCCGATTTACGATAGGATCAAACCATTCACAATAAAATAGCATCACTATTTTATCACCTTATCCTGGGTACTGTAACTCTACCACCTCCTTAAGAATATTATAGAAGTCACTTTATTATCACCATGTCCTCTGCTCTTAACACATACTCCACTATTGATTATTTTTTTGCCCTCACTATATGCGTGTGTATGGAATTTGAATCCACTAATGAAATACATGGGCTATGTTTTACTGCTCTCATAGGACCCCAGGCTAAGTCATTCAAGTGTTGATTTTGTATCATACTACATGGATTGTGCACCTAATCATAAATTACAAAAACAATGTATTAGACTTATGTTTCATATGAATAAATAATTTTAACTTGCATAACAATTTAAAGCTTACATAATCTTTAAACCATGGTACAAATGAAGCCTCAATCAGTGCATCTATCTGAGCATCACTAAGACATCCAGGTGTAGAAGCACGCACATATTGCACAAACATATTAAAATACCATAAAATATTAATTTTATTGGATTCATTGACTGAGTATAAAGTTTTTATGGAGTTAAGGAGGATGTGACACTTACTCCAGATATGGCTTCACTTCATCATAATTTAATAATATATGTAATGTTGCAATAGTAAGCTCTATATCAGTCAAATACCATGTTCTATATTGACTAGATGGGTGGGCAAACTGACTGAATATTAAAAGAGTTGGTTGGCGCCTTATTTTATACTCTTCCCTACCATCATTTCGATTAGCTCCAATGCCCATAACATGTATGTGAGGCTCAAAATAATATGAACAGAAGTAAGAAGTCTCTTATGCTAAGTATGCCTCACATATAGAGCCTTCAACGAGAGTTTTATTTTTGACCATTTTTTTCAACTTATGAAAGAACCTTAGAACATAGCATTGTATGTTAGCACATGTGATATATGAGAGATTATATGGATAAAGATTTGAAACAAATATAGAAATATTATTCTTTACCTCTCAAAGGGATACAATCATCTGTATTGAATGGGTCCACCTACTCATGCTTCATATGGTAGGTGAATAGGTAAATGTTCTATTGAGTCAAAGAAACTAGGTGAAAATATACGTTCCAACTTACATAAGATGATAGAGATATTGTGTTCCATTTGTACCAAATCCTTCACCATAGTTGAGCATAAGTCTCTAAAGAATATACTCAACTAAGTAAGAGGCTTCCATATTGGTTTCGGTAATGCAATAAATGCAATAGGCAACAAACGTTCCATAAATACATGATAATCATGACTCTTCATACCACATAACTTACCTTCGTTCATATCTACACATCTACCTAGATTTGAAGCATATCCATCGGGCATTTTCAACCCTCTTATCCATTCACAAACAACTCTTTTTTGGTCTAGTGTAAAGCTAAAATTTGCTTTTGGTTTTACCACCTTTCCATTAGGTAACTCATAGAGCTCTAAATCTTGCCGCATACAATACTCTTTCAAATCCATTCTTGCTTTAACATTATCCTTTGTTTTATTTTTTACATCCATAACAGTGTTAAAATATTGTCAAACACATTTTTTTCTGTGCATGACATCTAAATTGTGTCGGATTAAATTCGTCTTCCAATATGGTAATTTCCAAAATATGCTATGTTTTGTCTAATTATGACTTTCTCCATATCCACTAAATTTACAAGGACATGTTTCAGTTATTTTGGGATATCCACGAACTTTTTTCATACTTAGTCACCTGTTAATCTGAGAGGAGGCTCCGATCTATTAATTTTATTTTTTTGGAAGGCATTCTTATTTCTTCTGAACTGATCAAAAGGCAAGAACTGATGATGGCAATCAAATCTATAAATGTTACTCATGACTCCTGGATAGCGGACCTTCCGCTATCACGGTGGCCGACTTTCCTAAGCTCTGAGGTTGGTCCTTTGATGTCTGTTTCTGCTCTGATTAGTCAGCATACTAAAGCTTGGCATGTTCCCACGGTGTCACAGTTTTTTGGAGGTGAGCTAGTGCAAAGGATCCTTGCTACCCCGCTTGTCTCCTCTGCTGCTCTGATACCAGACTCTAGCGTGGCTCCTGCCTTCCTCGTGCTTCTACTAGAGATCTGATTGATTACATCTGCCCTCGGTCTGCGGGTCTCGATGATGTGGTTTTGGATCTGGCGCTTGCCCTGTCACCCCAGGATCCAGCTTTTTTATGAAAATTAAGGTGGGATCGCCTTCCTACCTGTTCCCTTTTGGCTAGGCGTGGCCTCAACATTAGCCCGCTCTGCCCGATATGTAGGCTCCAGGATGAGACGGTTGAGCATGCCCTATTTACCTGTTCCTATGCCTCCCAGATTTGGTTGCATCTTCGATACAGTCCTTGGACGACGGAGGAGGGTCCCGATCGACGGATTCTATTGCATGATGTTCACACAGCTGTCCAGAGCGGCCGATGCTTCCAGGGTGTGTATCTCGCTTATCTGGCTTATCAGATATGGCTGACCCGTAATCAGATCGTCTTCGCTGAGGGTACGGCCTTGACACAGACTATTATCCGCACTGCCAGCTTCCTTGCTACGGAATATCGCCGCTCTGTTGTGGATAGTCACTCTGACAAACTGGGCATCTGGGACTCCATTGCTGCTTCGGCAGCGCACCGTACTACGGTCTTTATTGCTTGGGAGCCCCCACCACCTGGTTATGTCAAAGTGAATTTTGATGGTTCTGTAACGGGTCGCATTGCTGGATCTGGATTTATTATCAGGGGGCCTGAGGGTGAGCTGCTAGCGGCTGGCGGGCATGGTTCTCTTGACATTTTGGTTCCCATGGCAGAGCTGTAGGCTGCGTGGGCTGGCATAACCTACGCTGTTCGCATTTTGCGTTCGCGCCGGGTGGTTATTGAGGGAGATTCTATTACGGTGATCCGGTGGATTCGACGGGCTCCTGATCTTTGTCCCTCCTTCAACCCTTTGATAAGTGATATATGGGATATGCTTCAGTACTGCTATGATCCTCTGATTCGACATGTCTATAGGGAAGCTAACGCTGCAGCTGATTGGGTTGCCTTGGCTGCAGCTCGCCATTCTGGTCAGTGGGAATGGCACCCTGGTGACCCTTATCCAGTTATTCTGGAGCAAATTTTGTATTCCGATATTTCGGGGTTGCTTCACCCCAGAGTGGTGTGATCGCCCGCTTGTAAAAAAAAAAAAAAAATACTCCTACCATGCAGAGTCTGAGAATAAAAGACATTTTGATGTAGGTCCGTTTATGATTTAGACCACCTCAAATTGATTCTAGAGCAAATAAGAACAAGGACAAGTTGAGTTGAGACTTAACGTTGCTATGAACTAAGATAGATCGGTCACTACAAGAAAATAGTATAATAATGACAAAAATTACATTACTATGCAGTCATAAACTGAGTTTAGTGACGGATTAGTTTGTTCATCACTAATTTAGTGATGATTTGGTGATGAATAAATGATTCATCACTAAATTAGTGACGGATGACCTAAATTCATCACTAATTTAATGACGAAAGGGCTTTTTCATCACTAAATTAGTGATGAACAAACCAATCTATCACTAAATTAGTGATGGATGTTCTTGTTCGTCGCTAAATTAGTGACGAAAGAACAATTCGTCACTAATTTAGTTAGTCACTAATTTAGTGACAATTTAGCAATGAATAGAGTAATTCATCACGAATTTAATTTTAGTCACTATTTTGTTATTAAATCATCGTAATTTAGTGAAAAATTTTTGTCACTATTTTACTATATATATATATTTTTTGTAGTGTGACGTTAAAAATTTTAAGCTTTAGTAGATGTGCAGACTAAGATTAAAAAATAAAAAAAAGTAGCCCATCCATGAAAGTACAGACTACTCAATCTTAGGTCATGTTGTCTTGAAGAAACATGTGCCAACTCTCCACCATATTTGTCTCGCACTCGTCCAGTTTTTCCAATGGAAAGGTTGGACGTGAGGAATGTTTGTGGGAGGGCCTGAAAATTGAAATCCAAATACAAATTAGCAAGAGATTCCACAACACTCCAAAATTCCTCCTCTCATTCCTCCCTCCTACGCCACTACAAGGAACAATTTCCATGTATCCTGAGTTTTATAATTAGGTGGCCTCCTCTTCCAGCGCCCAATCATTCTCTTGGGCGTATTTGGATAGGTTAGACATGGGTCTTAATTTGGCATCCATGATGAGTTAACCCAACATAACCAATGTCAACCAGACCTGAGAAGCCAGGATCTATTTTAATAATTTCCCTGATGCAATCTTTGAGAGTTGATAAAACTACACATAGTCCAAAATTCAAGATAGAGAATATTTGAATTGGAGAAGAGAAGCCTTAATTACTTCGATGTGTAACCAAAGTCTTCAAATCTTAACGCTTATTTCATTAGTTTTATCTCGCATATATAGAAATAGGTTATCCCTTGAGTAACTGGATATTTAGGAGCTCAAAAGAAAGAAATTTAAGAATAAATTTGAAGATATAATATTTGGAATGTGCAATATTTCAAACTAATTAAAATTTCATTCGATTTTTGAAATTATTTTTATTTTTACTATTTAAAAATATTTTTTATTTTTAAAAAATGTATTTATTAAATGAGAACAAAAGTTATTTTCTTTTTCGCTATACAAACACTTTTCAAAAGGAATGAAGGAAAAATTTATAAAAAAACTTTTATCAATTTTTTTATTTTAATAGAAAATTATTAAATTATTTTCTTTTTTTATATCAAAATTACATTTTTTAAAAAAAATATTTTTATTTTTAATCATTAAATAACTTTGCACACTTGTTTGTTTTTAAGAATATAAAAATAGAATATGTGATTACTTTTAAAAGGAAAATATATTTTAAGTGTTTTTCAAAGTTTTTGTGAGAAGGATTCTTCGCCCTCATTGTTTACTTTTTTGCTGATCAAATGTCATGTAGGGGGCATTTGGATCGCTGTATGGGATTAGAATGATCAAGGCATCATGCGCAGTATAAAAATGCTGCGATAATTAATTGCATGTATGTATGCATGTGTATGTGGTCATGCTCGTGTATGACTATGCGCATGTGGCATAAAAGAATAAAAATATTTCATCGTATATGTGCAGTTCAATTATCGCGCACGGCACACACAAAGACCTTTCCTCAATCCGAAATGATTCAAAATCACACGTCCTTCTCCGGTTTGCCAACGTGGTGAAATGATCGGGCTTTTTTACTCGGTGGGTTGCGTTTACTCTTCCAAACGGCGGCAACGAAGCAAACAGCCTCTGGACACGGTACAATAAAGTTGTAATTTGCACCGCGCTAGGCCTGAATCTAAGCAACCCATTACCGAATCAACTTGGGCCAATATTTCATAAACTTCAGATGAATGTGTTGGAAAAGTTTAAAATAAAATAATAATAATAATAAAAAGGCTCGACACAAGCAGTTTACGTGGGCTCAACGCTCGCTGCAAGCATTGTTGATGTGAGCAAAACGCTCACTGCAAACGCTTGCCGTTGAGCGTTCTTCAGCGAATGCCTCGATCGTTTAGGGTTTTGAAAGGAACAATCATAAGGTCTAAACGATCATAATATTTTAAAGCTTATAATAGAGACTTAAAGATTAAGGATGTAGAGAATTATTTTGAGTAGCCCTATGAATTCTTTCATCTTATTTTATTTTAATTTTCATCGATCTTTTTTGGGCATACGAAGGTTTCATTGGATTGTATATCCACGAGATTGTGCTCATAGTAGGAGGATCGGTTTCATTGGATTGTACATCCACGAGATCGTGCTCATAGTAGGAGGATCGGATCGAACCGGATCATTGTACCTTTGGGATAGATTGCCAACGCACGAAGGGGCAAAAAAAACTGACCTTAGGGCAGTGTCTAACACGCCTTGACTAGCAAGATTCTTTTTTATATTTATTTATATTTTACATTTAAATTTTTATATTAATTCTCTAGCATTTTTTAGAAAGGATTTTTTTTTACAAAAACAAATAATTTTTAACAGCTAAGGATCAGTTTAACCTTCTCACTAGAAATTGCTAGTTTTTCATTATAATTGATGCTCCTGTTTAAATAGATTTTTTTAAAAAAAATAATTAGTAATTTATGTTCATCATCTTGTCTTTAAATTTTTTAAAGATGTCCAACCCTTTTTTCTATGGAGAAGCATTTAAAAATAAATGGCTGCATCATTCTGCTAAGAACATAGCTAGTAGAAGCAATGTTTTAAAATATGCCTAGGAAGCACTGTTGATTCCTAATAATGGCCCATGGCTGTAGCTGATATGGATCTGGTGATATGACAAAGAAATATTTCGATTTTTTTAATATAATTAAAACATGATCCAAATACTCCTGAGAAATGCATGAATGCTTCCCAGATGTGCATCCAGATACTTCCAGGATACTCTAGGTATATATCTTGGATTTGTCTTTGCATGTGCCCACATAAGAGCGGCTGCATTTGTGGTGTGGTAGTACAATAATAACTGGGTTGTATATATGCAACGAAATAAGCTAATCTTCTTGGTATAGAAGGTGATAAGCAAACATGTTGTCTCAAAAGAAGTGCTTTTAAGACCCATGTGTAGCCCTACCCCATAGACTAGCTGCCTGTAAGGTATGCAGTGTGGTCAAGGGATTACATGCACATTCATTGGTACATGTGGCCTTATGCATTGCATTTTAAAACAGTGAGCAAGAACAATCTAGCCCAGCACAGGCCAACTTTTGAAACTTTGTTTTGTTATGTTGGAATCAACCGGTAGTCTAGTTTGTATTGTGAACTCAATTTTCTAGTTAAAAATTATTGAAGAAATCATATTTTATGCTATTTTGCTTTAAAAAGATTGTTATGCATATAATATTTATTTGCATTTGATTATAATTATCATACTCCCTTCTTGTTGTTTGCAAAAATCCTACGGAACCTTCAAATGGTATTATTGCTGGTCTTTTGGTTGTTAGTTATAGCTACTCATGAGTTATTATATTGCTTTGTCAATATCACGGGACATTTTGGTTTAGTTCAACATATGGAAAACCAAGGAATGTGATGCATTAATTATTGGCCAATATTTAATTAGGCTGACCCATCAAGAAAGATATTATTTTAGTTCAACGTATGGAGATGCATTAATTATTGGCCAATATTTAGTTAGGCTGGCCCATCAAGAAAGATATTATTATGGGTAATTTAAACGAGCATGAGAAAAGATCAACTTATTTCTCCATATACGAACATATCACTATCTATAGATGTCTACCATGTTAAAATTTTGAGTCTTCAATTGACTTTATTAATTATCTGCATTTTATGCAATTATCATTCTTTCATAGTTTGAATAAGGATTGTTCTTTACGGCTATGATGATCCATTTCAGAAGCAAGCACATTATTGTTCAAAATGTATCTATATTTAATTCTTTTATTTAAGGATAAGAATCTTATGCTAACCTGGCTCTAGTATATTATGTATTGTGGCATGTCGAGCTTAGACAAACCAATTTATGGCATGCTTTGGTGCACATGCTAGCGAGGAAATGATATGGTGCTGCATATTATGGTATTTTCTTGGAATTTGTTAAGCCTGAGAAGAAATTGACAAATCAATTAACCAAGGAATTATCTAGGAGTGGAATCCTAGATTCATCAAGGGATGGGGCTTAAGCCCATTATTTGGCCACCAGCAATGGATACTCAACCTCTGTGATTGGAGATCCCATGAAGGAGGTTCAATTGGTAGAAACGAAGCTGATTGAGTGATCGTGTAAGCATAATTTTTTGAAAAAATTTTCATCCCATCCCGATGAGCGCTCTTATAAAGTGACAAAGTAAATTTGTGTAAGGTTGGGTCATACTCTTAATGGATCCGAGGTAGGTTATCTGCAGGGTATTGTCATAAATACCCTTGGAGGATTCACCTATATGAGAATTGTCATATTAGGCTGTGACTAAAGGTTTGGGCTAACCTTAAAGAATTCTCATGAAAAATCAAGGTACTAAGCGCAAGGCCTTTAATATATGCTGACTGCTTAAACCCAATTGATCATACTGTGTGCATGAATAATAAAAGTTTGAGTCAAAGACCTAGTTCAAGGTCTGAGTCAAAGACCTAGTTCAAGGTCTAATCTACTATGATTTCTTCAGATGTATACAATCAACACTAAGTGAGGTTCAAGTCCACAGGACACCTTACCTATTGCGTAGTATAAGATGCCCTAAAATTTATGTTATATTAATTTTATTTTTTATTTTTATTTTTTATTTTTAAACTTTTATAAGGGATTGTTAAAAAAAGTTTAGAATAAAAATAATAAAAAATAGGGCCATGACGTGGGCTCAACTCTCGCTGCAAGCGAGCATTGACATGAGCAAAACGCTCACTGCTAGAGCGTTTTGTGAACACGCGCAAACGCTCGAGCATTGAGCATTAATGGCCATAATATTTTAAAACCTATAAATAGTAACATGCCTCGCCATTTTTTATATTTTATATTTAAATTTTTATATTAATTCTCTAGCATTTTCTAGGAAGAATTTTTTGTAAAAACAAAATAATTTTCTAATAGAATGTGGGCTCAAAATGTCCAATGCATGGAAATCAGGTTTGGTTGGCAAGGATTAAGTTTAAGGAAAAAGCCTTCCTGATGATGTAGAATAAGCACATTGCGCACAATGATTGACACACAGGACATGCGCGCTTGGGTACCAAAGGAAAAAGTTTTTTTTTTTATTTTTGACATACGTGCTGCACTGCATGCCGGTGTAGCAAGTCTTTTCCTAACTTTAAGACCAATCCATACCTGTGCCAACCCAGCAGAAAACCAATCCATATAGATAAACACACACACACCCAAAAAAAAAAAAATCTTAAATTAAATACTCATGTTTTGCGTTTCTTTGCAGTTAAAAGGGTTTTGGAATGGTTTATGTAGCACTGTGATATTATCCATCCATGAGCAAGGATGGAAAAGAATCTGTTAATCGAGACCTCTCGCACTTTAAGATATCGGTGTTTAGAACTACGTGATATGGTAACGATTTATTTTAGCTGGTTTGAAACCACGGTAGCATCAATACTCCCTTCTAAAGGCTTTGAAGTATAACGAATAGAGGTTGGACAGGATCGCTGCCCGGTGAGCTATGGGCAGAAAACAGTTGTGAACTGGTTGCTGTGGATGACGAACAGTGGAACCTGGTTCCGGATCACTGGTTCAACCGTTGGGTCACTGATTTAACCATCGATCAATTATATTAATATAAAAATATATTTATATTAATAAAAATTAATTGTTAATAAAAAATTTAAGGTTAACATGATAATAAAACCCGTGATCCGAACCGGTTGGGTTGGATTGATCGGTTCATGGGTGAACCGGATGGGTTGATCGGGTTATTCTGGGTCACTTACACATTCGGTTTTATATTGAAACCGGACCGGCTTGGCCTTCGGGTTCCGGTTCAACCGATCCAACCGGATGGTTCTGACATAACCTCCTCTTGGAATACCAATGGACATTCATCTTTATTGGTAGACATAACATGTCATAACCTCTTCGGAATACCAATGGACATCTATCTTTATTGGTAGTATTATAACACTCCTTTTTGGATGTCCATTTATTTGACCAAGTATATACCTCATTAAAACCTTATTAAGTAAAAACCCATAGAAAATTTTTAGTGAAGGGAAAAGAGTACATCATTCATATCTTTTATTGGGATACTACCTCATTAAAAACCTTGCCAAAAAAAAAAAAAACTATAGCTAAGGAAAAAAAAGTATAGTATTTTGCTTTCCTTTTGACTGCATCTATTGATATAATCCTTAAATCTCTTTGTAGATAGTGCTTTCATAAATAAATCAGCGAGATTATCGCTAGATCGAACTTGTTGAACATTAATAGCACCACTCTGAAGGTCATGAGTAAAAAAGAACTTTGGGAATATATGTTTTGTTCTGTCACCTTTGATATACCCTCCTTTCAGTTGGGCTATGCAGACTGTATTATCCTCATACAAAATAGTTGGTAAGGACAATCCACATATCTTTTGAATGTGTTGGATTACTGATTTAAGCCAAACACATTCTCGGCTTGCTTCGTGAATTGCAGAATTTTGGCATAATTAGATGATATAGCCACAATTGTTTGCTTTATAGAATTCCATGAAATAGCAGTACCACCATATGTAAAGACATAGCCCATTTATGATCAATCATTATGAGGATAAGACAAATATCATATTTGTAAAATCTACCAATTTCGAATTTGGACAAATTTGAATAATATAAATCCATATCTATTGTACCTCTGAAGTATCGGAATATGTGCTTAACACCTTGTCCAATGCCTTCTTATAGGTGAAGAACTATATCTTCCTAACAAGTTTACTAGAAAAGATATATTAGGTCGAGTGTAAGTTGCAAGATACATTAATACACATATTGCACTAAGATATGGTACTTCAGGACCAAGTAGTTCTTCGTCATCTTCCTTAGGTCGGAAAGGATCTTTATCGATTTCAAATAACCTTACGACCATCAGAGTACTCAATGGGTGTGCTTTATCCATATAAAATCTTTTAAATATCTTTGTTGTATAAGTAAATTGGTGCACAAAAATCTCATTCTTAAGATGCTCAAGCTGCAGGCCAAAGAAAAATTTTATTCTTCCAAGATCTTTCATTTCAAATTCCTGTTTAGGCAATCTGCCCTTTGAAGCTCTTCAAGAGTTCCAATTATGTTCAAATCATCAACATATACTACAACAATCACAAATTATGATTCAGATCTCTTTCTAAAGATGCAGGGATATACGAGATCATTGTTATAGCCTTGTTTAAATAGGTATCTAGTCAAATAATTGTACCACATACGTCCTACTTGTTTTAACCCATAGAAAGACTTTTGCAATTTTATCGAATAAAGTTCTCTCGAATTAGAGTTATACTTTTCAGGCAATTGTAATCCTTCTGAAATTTTTATATAGATATCATTGTCAAGTGAGTTATATAGATAGGCTGTCACTACATCCATAAGACAATTCAAGTTTTTCATGCACTGCCAGACTAATCAAATACTAAAAAGTTATTGCATCCACCACAGGAGAATACATCTCTTTATAATCAATACAGGGTCTTTGTGAGAATCCTTGGGCAACTAGTCGTGCTTTATACCTCATAATTTTATTATCTTTATTTTGCTTTGGCACGAATATCCATTTATATCCTATAGGTTTTACACCAGTAGGTGTTTGGACAATCGGTTCAAAAACTTTACGTTTTGCTAGCGATTTTAATTCAGAATCGATTGCATCATTTCATTTTGGCCAATCTTGTCAATGTCTACATTCTTCATAGACGTTAGTTTATGATCCTCATTTTTATTTTTAATATTTTATGCAATATAATATGCAAACTTATCATCGACGATCATCTTATATCGGTTCCATCTTTCCAAAGTCGTAACATAATTGATAGAGATCTCTTTATTTTCTTCAATTTTAGGAACCTTGATCTCTTTTAGAATAAACTCATTTGGAATCTCAATTACTTCTGTTATTATACTAGAAATCTTTTTTGAGTCACAGTATCTTCAATCTGGTCATCTAAATGCTTTGCTCCTTTTCTTTTGCGAAGGTTTTTATCTTTGGAACCAACGGATCTACCATGCTTTACTTCTCCCTTTATCTCATTAGCAGTGGTAGGTTGTCCTTTAGGGACAACAATTCTGATTAGAGCATTTGCAGCTGGTATATATAATTTTATCACTCTTTTAAGGTTAGTAAATGCATTTGGCAGTTGATTTGCTAGTTTTGGCATGTGAATTATTTTTGAACTTTATGTTATGTTGTTTTATACGATGATCGAGATGGAACAATGATAATTCATTCCAATTAATTTTTTTATCAGCTGCTTATTTTTTCCTCCTAATGTTGAAAAAATAGACTCATCAAAATGATAATCAGCAAAACGTATCGTAAATAAATTTTCTGTAGATGGTTCAAGATATTTAATTATAGATGAAGATTCATACCCAACATATATCCCTAACCTCCTTTGAGGTTTCATCTTAGTGCGTTATGGTGGAGCAATTGGAACATAAACCGCACATCCAAAATTCTTAGATGAAAAATATTTGGTTCCTGACCGTAACCAATTGTGATAATTCGTTGGCCTGATGCGAATAAGTGTTGTTGCATGTAAAATAGCATACCCCATGTAGACAAAGGAAGTTTTGCTCTCATAAGTAATGGTCTTACAATCAGTTGGATCCATTTGATAAGCGATTCCGCAAGATCATTTTAAGTATGGACATATGCTGAAGGATGTTCAACAGTAATTCCAATAGCAGTACAATAATCATTGAATGCTTGAGAAGTAAATTCAACAGCATTGTCAAGGCATATTATTTTAATAGAATTATCTGAAAAATGATTGTAGAATTAATTGAGCTAGTAGTCTCGTAAAGGCTAGGTTACGAGTCGATAATAAGCATGTGACCATCTAGTTAAAGCATCAATTAAAACCATAAATATCTAAATGATCTACTTGGTGGGTGAATAGGCTCATAAATATCACCATATATGCATTCCAAAAATCCAAGAGATTCAGTATTGATTTTAGTCAATAATTGCCTAATAATTAATTTGTCTTGAGAGCAATCAGCACATGAGAATATATTTGGTCGTAATATTTTTTGATTCTTTAATGAATGTCCACATGAATTCTCTATAATTCTTCGCATCATAATTGAATCGGATGACCCAACCGGTTATACTAAATTATAAAATTATTTTGATTAGGTTTAATTTACTATAGCATATACTTCAAATGTGCCTATATTTGTGTAGTATAAACTAGATAAAAATATAGGCAATTTTTCTAATATATTTCTTGCCTAAGATCGTATTTGTAATGAACAAATACTCAATATTGCCTTCATTAGTTGTCTCAATGTGATATACATTTATGTAAATATCTTTAAAACTCAATAAATTTCTTTGAGACCTTTCAGAATATAAGGTATCATCAATTATTAATTTTGTTCCTCTAAACAAAATGATATGGGCTCTTCCAGAGCTTTCACTTAATTTTGCGCTACCATAAATTGTATTGACATTTGTTGCCTGCATTTTTAAGTAGAAGAAATATTTCTTTAAGTATAGTGTGCATTGTAGCACTGTCTATGAGGCACAAATTGTTGTTGTCGACAAAGGATCCTACTTGAGATAATTTCATTTTCTTCAAGGAAAGAATGACATGTAGTGAAATACAAATTAGAATACAAGGTATATAAAGGCATAAAAACTACAATTTATCATTGCACCAGTTTCCTTAAAACAAACATATGTATAATAAGATATTATTTTATTGCATGGTATTATTTGATAACGTAGGCATTCTTAAAATCATCATTGTACATTCATGTTATCTATTAGATAAGCAGTATTTTCTTCTGGTTGGATGAAAAAGTCAGCAATATGTAGATCATCAAATCTAATATCAGAAGGGCCACATTCAGAAAGAAATTTCATCTTTTTCTCATTCTTTTTCAATTGTTATATCAAATTATGTCTACCAATAAAGATGATGTCCATTGGTATTCCAAGAGGAGGTTATAGCTATTAGCATTATCCATATAAATTCTTATTAATTTTGATGAATGTAACATCTTTTTTCATATGCTTATAAATAGATGGCATGGAGTTGTATTTGAGATACTCGGATGGAATAAGAAAAAACACATTCCAATACTATTGTTGCTCTTTAATTATATAACACCATCTTTTTCTTATTCTTTTTCAATGACTCTTGATAAAGTTCGATGAGGTATATTTCCACAACGGCATGAGTTTTTCATCAAATTTTTACTTAAGTCCCCTTTGCCTTTCTTAATTTTTTTTTTCATTTTTCTCTACTTTAGGTAGTGAGAAGGAGTTTTAACATGACCATCACGTTAACCAAAACATCCTCAACCACGTCCATGTCCACAACCACGTCCACGATAAACGTCCTCAACCACGTCCATGTCCACGGCCACGTCCACGATAATGCTCTTGTTTATAAAATTGATATATAGTCGCATTCACTTCAGGAAAATAGTGTAGAGCCAATTGAATGGGCTTCATGATTTTTCATCAAAAATTTATTATTTTGTTTAGCCACAAGAAGGCAGAAAAATTATTTAGAATATTTTCTAAAATCCTTTTAACGATATTGCTGAGCAAATTGTAAGCATGAAAAGTGAAAAAGGTTTTTTTCAGCATATCCGACTTTTTCTCTACATAATTTTAACTGGGAAGTGATTATGAACATAGGTGAATTATATTCATTTATTGTCTTACATAATTTTAACTGGAAGTATGAACATAGGTGAATTATATTCATTTATCTTATAATCTTGTAGATGTAAGTATATCCAATCATAATGAGCCTTAGGGAGAATGATATTTTTTGATGGTCATAATGCTTTTTAGGCTATTCCAAAGGACAAAGGGATCTTTTACCGTTAGGTATTCAGCTTTCAATCCCTCGTCAAGGTATATCGCAAAAAGATCATTGCTTTGCTTTGTTCTGGTTGGATGCCTCATTACCATTTTTAATTGTATCACCAAGGCATTAGCCTTCAAAAGAATTTCAGCATCAAGTATCCATGATAGATAATTTTTTTATCCGTAATATTAAATTTTGCCAAATTTTTTATAACAATACTATCAAAGCATACAAAGTAAATCAGTATACAACCTTTTATTGGAATGAAAATTGTTTCAAATTTATCGAGGACACAATCGTATACATATAAATGACCAAGTAATAAGTTGAAACTAAGAGTCATAAGAAAAATATTAAGAGAAAATAATTGATCAGATATGCAAATAACTTGCATAAACGTAAATAATATTTACCTCAATAATAGTTTCTTCAACGAGTGTAGAATGATGAGGTAGAGACTTGTGCTGATAACGTGTTATATAATTAAAGAGCAACAATAGAACAAAGAGACTACAAAGTATTAGAATGTGTTTTCTCTTATTCCATCCGAATTATGCCATCTATTTATAAGCATATAAAAAATATGTTACATTCATCAAAATTAATAAGAATTTACATGGGTAATGTCAATAAACATAACCTTTCCTTGGAATACCAATAGATAGGCTTGGAGCATTATAGAAAGATTTAACAATGTTTGGAGCATTACGGAGATACTTAACAACATATCGTAAATATAAATCTTCTGGGGATTAGGTTTGGTACTCTTCTCCATCGGTCCTAAGTATTAATATTCAAGTGGTTGGATTTGCTTTACTCCTCAAATGCATCTCCTCCTTGGAAGGCAATTTGTAAGGTGGCTCTTGTATTTATAGGGTTCAATACTGAATGTTGCCTATAAGCAGGTTTCCTGGTCACTGTAGCTCTAGTGAGTAACTGTAGCTCTGTCCCTATTCTCCCGTTTTCCATGCTTTAAGATTAGTGTTCCGCTCTCTTCTCTTGCTGATCTCGTGATCCTCGCCGTGGTTGCCGTTCTTGCTCTCCAGTCTGTATTCCTCTGCCTCCCCGTTTTATCCTATGGCTTCGGATGCTACTTTCGATGGCCGGGTTCCTGAGAGAAGGGCAGCGGAGGCTGGCTTTCAATGGGTTTCGTCTTCTCCGTCGCCGGCTGAGGTAGCGATGTTGGAGGCTCGATTTTCGACATGGTCCAAGTTTCGGTGGACAAACTGGAAGCTGAATCAGAGGGATGGCAGCAACGGGCCGTCCTGGTGCGATCGTTCCATCGGTGGGTACCTGCGGAGGCATTTATCAGAGAATTCCGGTGTGGTGGAATTCCAGGTGATATCGTCCCACTAAGCTTGGCATTTTGATGCCATATTTTCCATTTTGATGACTCTGAAGCCCACGACTTGGTGCTAGCTCGTCCGTGGGTGGTTAACGGGCAACCTATAGCGACTGAAGCTTGGCAGCCGGAGTTTATCCCGCGGCAGATGCTGTTCCGTCGGCTCTTCTGTGGATTCGTCTGCCTAATCTCCCAATTGAATTCTGGAGGGAGGAGATACTCCGAGAGATTGTAGCTCCTGCGGGACACTTTCAATTCGCTGATGCGGCTACTATGGCGAAGAACAGAGGAGGCTTCGCGCGTGTATGTGCCCGTGTGGATCTTCGCTCCCCTCTCCGGCTGGGTACTCGAGTGAGGGGGATGCTTGGCCCGTTTTGGCAGCAGTTTGCTTTCGAGCATTTGGAGGGCATCTGCCCTAGCTGTGGCTCACTGCATCTCTCCGGGGTTTGCTCCTCTTTGGCTAGGTCGGAAGCTGAGTCTTCATCTGGCAATCATCTCTTCGGCTCATGGATGTCTGTGGTTCGTCAACGGAAGGTGGTCAAGGGCCCCCATGTGGTGTCAAGGAGGAATCCGTGTCGGAGCTGGTTCCTAGTGCCCCTGTTCCGAACGATCTTTCCTCTCTGTCGTCTAAGCTGCCTACGGGTTCGATGCCGGAGGGCTGGACTGCTCCATCTAGGGTGGCTCGCCGAGAGTTCAAAGGTCCCTAAGCTGGTGGATCAACAGGGAGGAGCCCCGGGACTGAAGTCTGTGGATAAGGTGAAGGATGGTGCTGTGAAGGAGGGCGTGCCAGGGCTTTCTGCATGTGCCAGTCTGAAAGTCAGTGATGCCAAGGGGAAGCTGGCTGTAGTTGGGATTCAGTCTCATTCCTTGATTTCCAAGAATCCCTTCGCATCTCTTGAATTGGATTCGGGTTGTGATAGCCTATGGTGAGTAGGGATGCTTTCCGGTCCCCTTAAGCGGGCCCGCCCGGTGGAGATCCTAGCCCCTCGGTCAATCTCCAAACCGGACAAAAGAAAAGGGAAAGGCAGTGCTTCTACATCCAAAGGTAGACAAGCAAAATTTTCTTCTCTGGAGTCCTTGACTGCAGAACATGGTCTATTAGCTGACTGTCAGGGTAAGGGTCTGGTGGGGGAGAAGACCCAGTCTCTTCTGGTTGTAGGCTCATCTCATGACCTATCAGCTGGGGATATCCTAGGTCAGGGCCTAGATTCTCGGTCTTCTGATCAATCTCCTCGGCCTGCTGAGATTCGAGTGGAGATGTTATGTTCTTCTCAGATCCATGAGATTGGCACCTGCTTTTCTGGGTGCCTTTCTGATAGTATTATGGTAGAGGACCAGGGGGGTCCCAGCTATCTCTTCCTGCTAAATGAAGATCCTTCTATGGAATGTAAGAGGAGCTCGAAAGCCATCATTTCGGTCCTCTTTTAGCAGATTGTTGCAACTTCATAATTTTGATATTTGTGTCCTTTTAGAAACCAGGTTATCGGGTGATGGTCTAGCCTGGTTTCGGAGACAGATAGTTCGGTCTTGGTCCTCTTATGCGGTGGAGGCTGTGGGCCTATCGGGAGGTATATTAGCCATTTGGCGTTCCTCTGCTGTTACGGTTGATGCTTTTCATCAGTCAAATCAGTAGATTGGCCTTGTTCTCTGAGGGGTTTTCTGATCCCTGGCTTCTATCGGCCGTTTATGCTAGTACTGATTTTTGGAGAGACGGCTCTTATGGTCCGAACTTCTTTCCCTCCTTGACCGTGGCCTTCCTTCGATTGTTGCTGGTGATTTCAACAGTATCACTGAGGCTAGTGAAAAGCGTGGAGGTAGACGTGTCACTGGCTCCGCTGACATTACTGAATTTAGGTCTTTCATCAGTTCGGCAGGTTTACTGGATTTGGGGTTTTCGGGGCCCCAATTTACCTGGTGCAACAACCAGCAGGGTTTGGCTCGTGTTTGGGAGAGGCTTGACAGAGCTTTGGCCTCGGATCAATGGCTGCAGAAGTTTCTCTCTGCTTCTGTTACTCATCTCCTGAGGATAGCTTCTGATCACTGCCCATTCTCATATCTACGGAGGTTGATCACCATCAGCAGAGACAGTTCAGATTTGAGCAGTTTTGGTCTTCATATCCGCAGCCCGGTCTATTATCTCCCAGGTTTGGCATCTTCTAGTCCGGGGTAATGCTACTTATCGATTATCTCGTCGCCTTTTGCTGGTTAGATGGAGGCTGGTCAGATGGAATAGGCTGGAGGTTGGTGATTTGGATAGGCAGGTGGAGCAAGTAGAAGCTGATATTATTTCTTTATAGGCTAAGGAGGATCAGGAGGGTTTTCTTTTGGACTCCGACCTTTCTTCTCTTCGGGCCAAGCTTGCTCTGCATCATTCTCTCCTTTCTCAGAAGGAAATATATTGGAGGTAAAGGTCAGGATCCAGTGGATTCGTGAAGGGGATCGTAATACCAAATTTTTTCACCAGGCCACTTTGAAGCGGCGTGCTGCTAATAGGATTCGTCGGATAGCTGATGAGGAGGGGCACTATCATGAGGACTTTCTCTCTATTCGGGACCAGCTCCTTCATTTCTTTCAGTCCAGATGGTCTGATTCCTCTGGCAATGGTTCTTCGGTTGTTCAGGTCCCTGACTCTAGGAAGGTTTCTTCTCTAGAAAACGAAATGCTTATCAGACCAATCACTACTGACAAGATTCGATCGGCCCTTTGGGAGCTTGGGCCGGATAAGGCTCCTGGGCCTAATGGGTTTCCGCCTTTTTTCTTCCGTCAGTACTGGGATATTGTGGGTCAGGAGGTGGTTCAGGCTATTCATATAGCCTTCCAAGCTAAGTTCATTCCTGTTGACTGGAATCGGACGCTTATTACTCTGGTGCCCAAACGAAATGATGCTTCTCTCCCTCAGCATTTTCGTCCTATCAGCCTTTGCACTACTTTGTATAAGGTTTGTGCTCGGCTGTTAGCTAGCCGTCTTCGTCTGGTGATTCCCCCTCTTATATCTGCTGAGCAAGGGGCGTTTATCAGAGGACGTTGTATCTCGGATAATGTCCTTATTGCTCAGAGTTTATGCATGATCTCCAGAGAGCCCCGGCCAGACGGTGTCTCATGGCTGTCAAGCTGGATAGAGAGAGCCTATGATAGGCTTAGTTGGGTCTTCTTGCACCGTTCCCTTCAGGAGTTTGGTTTTGATGGTCAGTTTATTGAGTGGATTATGGCATGCATCCAGAGGCCTTCTTTCTCTCTTATCATTAATGGGAACCTGACGGAGTATTTCCACTCTTCAGTGGGACTGCGACAGGGATGTCCTTTATCCCCCTTGTTGTTTATCCTGGCGGCTGACGATCTTTCTCGAGCTTTCTATCAGGCTCAGGCTGACTGTAGTATAGCCCCTTTTATGGCCAGTCCCTTGGGTCCTGTGGTCTCTCATCTTCTTTTTGCCGATGACTGTATTCTTCTGGGCCAGGCTTCCATTGCCAATGCTTTCTCTTTTGCATCTATTATTCAGCGTTACTGTCAGGCTTTGGGTCAGAAGGTCAATTTTCTTAAGTCTTCTATCTGTTTCAGCCCGAAGACTACCAGATCTACCAGGGAAGCCATCTTCCATTCGCTGGGTATCTCTTCCGAGACTGATCGGTTAGTGTACTTGGGGGTTCCCATGACCGGTAGATGACCCTATTGTGCTGACTATTCTGATCTTGAGAGGCGGGTGCGTCAGCGTATTGAGGGTTGGCAGGTCACGGGCTTATCTATGATGGCTAGGGTCACTATTATCCGGTCGGTTCTATCCTCTCTTCTTATGTATCTTCTTTCTAATGCTGCCATTCCGATCACCTGTCTTAGGAGGATTGAGAGATGTTTCAGGACTTCCTATGGGCTTCTATGCATGATGGGCATGGTATTCATCTTATGTCTTGGGAGAAGGTTTGTATGCCGATCCAAGAGGGGGGTCTTGGGATTCAGTCCCTGTCAGTCAGAAGGGAGGCCTATTGGCTAGGCATGCTGCGTGTTTTCTCCTGGAGCCGCAGTGCCTATGGAGTTCTTTTATGCGTGCGAGATATGGTGATTGGACCTCCTCTATGAATATTCAATCATCCCGTGGGTATTCCTCCTTTTGGAAGGAGGTGTGTCGGTATGGTCCATCCATTTGGATAATACTTCATGGATGATTGGAGATGGTTCGTTGATTGATGTTATTCAGGACACCTGGATTTCTGATATCCCTCTATCTCGGTGGCCCTCCTTCGTTAGTATTGATATCCCCAGCAGTATGAGAGTCAAGGATTTGATCTCTCATGAACCCCCCTCCTAGCATACCCGCTGGTATCCTGTCTCTTTGGAGAGGAGCTTGCTCGGGATTCTTTCCATCCCGCTCATCCCGGGTCTCTCTACTGATTTCAGACTATGGCGGAGATCTTGTCTTTCTCGGGCCCCCACTAGGGATCTTATGAAGATTTTTAGCCCTCAGTCTCATGCAGCGTGGATCTGGAGGCTTCCCATCCTTCCCAGGGTCCAGCTTTTTATTTGGAAGCTATTGTGGGACTGCCTACCTACTTGTGCCCTGCTTTCGAGGAGGGGTTGGCATATTCAGCCGATATGTCCGTTATGTGGCCTCGAGGCGGAGTCTACTGATCATGCCATTTTCACTTGTCCTAGAGCGGGGCGGATTTGGCAGTCAGTAGGGTATTATTGTAGATTGGATCATATGGGTTCTCCGCGCTCCCCTTTCTTAGATGACCTCCGGAAGGCCACTCACCATAAGAGTGCTCTTTGGGCTGTTGCGGCTTACCAGATTTGGTTGTCTAGGAACCAGCTTATATTTACTGATGAGAGTATGTCTTCCCACTGGATTTTAAGGAGAATCAGATCTCTGTTGGCGGATTGTGCCGCGGTTTTCATATTGTTGGTTCTGACTCCTCTGGCCTCTGGGTTCCCCTGCTGCTTTCGGCAGCGAACCGGCATATGGTTTTCATATCTTGGGAGCCCCCAGGGTTTGTCAAAATCAACTTTGATGGGAGTGTCCGTGAAAGATTAGCTGGTTCTGCCTTTGTTATTCGTGGGCCGGAGGGCGACTTATTGGCTGCTGGTGGATATGGCATGCTTGACTCCTCTGTTCCTATGACTGAGCTTCATGCTGCTTGGGTTGGCATCTCCTATGCCTTTCGGATCCTTCATGCTTATAACCTCATTATTGAGGGTGATTCCATGATTGTCATCAGTTGGTTGCAGAAGGATTATTGCTCCCAGGTTTCCATTAATCCGCTTTTACATGATATATGGTCTATTTTGAGGGAGGTCCACAGTGTCCAGATTCATCATACTTTCGTGAAGCTAATGCGACGGCCGACTGGTGGCGGCCTCCGTGGCTCATCACGTTGGATTTTGGCTTTGGAGACATGGTGACCTCTGTTCCCCTGTTTTACAGTAAATATTGTATTCTAATCAATCTGGGTTGACTCATACTCGTGTTGTATGATCACCAAAAAAAAATGTTGCATGTAAGCTGTGATTGTCGATTACCCCCATAATCAGGAGACCAAGTGTCTTTTATTTGCATATATTGTAAGCATACGGTAGAATATCTTAATTATTAATTCTTTGAACGTCAAGGATTTGCCCGAGTTTGATATTGCATGCGGCAGTTTAAGCTTTATGTTTCCTATCACTTCATCAAGCATCAGCTCTCCTTCAGTTCTATAAAGTTCAAAAACATATATATTGTAATCTTTTACTTACCACTGTTTATGGTGGATTTGAAAAGTTCAAAATGAGTATTATTTTTAAGAAAAATTATTTAATCCATGCTTTGCAGTCCAACATACTGTTGGTAATGCTCTGAAATTTTTTCAATCAAGAAATAGTGATTATAATTGTTTGTCTGATCCCTAAGGTGCCATCTCATAATCCATTATGGATTGTCCAAAATATGTTTCTTTGGTACCCCTCAGTCAAGTTTTCTAAAGATAAACTTTGATAGCTCTGTTCATTTAGATGAAGGAAGTGTTGGGTTTGTTATTCGGAATCATGCTGAGCGATTGCAATTTTCAGCAGCTACTCCATTTTACTCAAAGTCTGTATTAATTGCTGAGCTGACTAGAGCATGGTATGAAGTGAAAATTGAAATCCAGATATTTTAATTTTTAAATCAAATTTTGCAAGAAGAATCAATAACAGTGATTTTTTGATTGTATAGCAAGAAACCCTGCTGGCATCCTTAGCTTCGTGATTTGATTGATACAATTACCAAAAGCCAAAACTTTTATTGTTAGCATATCTATAGAAAAGCAAATCAAATGGTCGATTTTCTTGTAAACTTGGAGACAGAAGATGATGACCAACTTATCTTCAACCTTTGGTGGTTTGGTCCAAGGCTAATACTCAGGAAGTAATCTTCCTGAGGTTGTAGATCTCCCCCTTTTGTTTTGTTTCCATTAAAAAAAAAAGAGAGAGAGAGAGAGCCTTGACAAAACGCCCTTATACTGTTTTTTCAAAACTTTCGCCTTGCCATTTTTACATCGAGAGGAAATCAGAGGGATTGAAAGTTATAAAATTAACCAATAGGCACTAAAAATTATATTCTCAATTATTTTTTTAATTAAATTATATTGATTCATGACTCTTTTTACTGGTCTAGATAGATGATGGTGTGCAGTCTATAACGGGCCCAGTCCACTTCTTTCGACCTTACCTACCCAATTGACTCAATTGACAGCGGAAGACGGTTGGAACTTAGAAATCGAACAAAATTGAAGAGATTGATTCCAATCAATATTGTCCTTCACCCAAACTAATTCATGGAGCTGCAGTGACGTCACTAGCCCTTTACCTGTGATGATCCAAAAATTCTGGTCGTCTTGATAGAATTCATAGGCTATCTTTCAGGTAAAATTATACCTGGCACTGGCCGGTAATACACCATCCGAAGCTACCTTCTTGCCACACTAAGATAGTGTTTGATAGAAAAAATATTATCCATGAATAAGTGTATGGGATAGTGTTTATCCCCTGGCTATCCCATTGATCATATCAAATGCAAAAGGTTAATCCATAGGATAACTTTTTTTTTACTCTTATTTGAAGGGATAACCAGCTATTCCTGCATTTTTTAGGGAATAAATTGAGGGGATAACCCATGGTTAACCATGGATTATCCCTCTGGTTAACTTTATTCTCAGCTATCCTTTATAGTTATAGCTTTTGGGAATAAGAGAGGATATCCCATGGATATCCTCTCTTATTCCCTATTTCAAACACTACCTAAAAGGAAGGGAAAAAGAGAACCCCTATTATCGTAAACGCATGGTTGTGAAGCCGTAATTGAGCCAGACCAGAAATGAATTGCTTGTTAGATCTATTACTTAGCCCTCTTGGATTAAACTTGAACCACTCCTGACCGTTGCGGGAACTCACCTAACATACACCGACCAAACCGAACCAGCAAGAAGATATCACCGGCACGTAGCAGCCCATAATTAGTGTTTCATGAGCGGTGTATGCTGAATTTTGAACACGAAAAGTCTTGTTGCACTACCCTTTCATGCAGCAAGTATGCATCGACTGTACAAATTGACCATTCACGCATGCCAATGTACGTACGATAGCTCAATAAACTTTATCATGCACAACACACGCACCAGCATGTGCAAGCGATCAATCCACGTGACCGATGCATGGCACCGAAGAATGGTGCAGCAAGTCTTTTTCTTTGAACACTTCTATGATCAAAACCAGGCACACTGTGCTTGGGCCACCAGACCTAACTCCATTTAGCTTAATAAATAGTTGGGCCCAACTCCATTCGGCTTAACAAGAGGCACGATGCACGGGTTGAAGTTTTGCTAATTAAACCAAAATATTCTTATAAATTGAAACAAAGCCTCCATATATTTCTTGATCTCTTTAGATTTGGAGCACAAATCTAATTATTTTACTGGTCTAGTTTTATTATCTTGCAGGGCTTTGCCTTATTAATATTTTATTAGGCAATGAAACGAATTTGGAATGCAGAGTATATTTTTCATCCCTAGCTTCGCCATCCATTACTGATCTATCCTTGAACGGGGAATAAATTTTCTTTCATTTTTGCCCCTATAGTTCCTCATTTCTCTTCGCACAGAGTCTTCAATCTCTTTTTTTTATAATTTCCTTTCTCTTAACCTAATTATACTTATAAAATATATAATATTAAGCCCAAATATATTATGTTCCTATTTGGAATAGCTGATGGAGGAGTCAAAAATAGCTATTTTTCATCAATTCTATGGGGTAACCGTTTCTCAATGGTTAGCCTAAACAGTTGTTCCAAATAAGGCCTGTAAATAATACAATATGAGACCCAAATTTGTATAATTATACTTATTATTATTCAGGATAAATTATTGAGTTTTGGGGATGAATTTGGTTATAAAGAATTAGTCCCCATCTCCATCTTGGAGCGCAATAGTTTTTCATAAATTCTCTATGTTTCCTACTCCACTCATATTTAATTCCTTCAAACCTACCTTCTTTCTTCTTCTTTTTCTTTTTTCTATGGTTCTCTGCCAGCTTAGAGTTTTCCCATCTCCATAGCCATCGCTAGTCTTAGCCTTTGAAAATTTTCCAAACCAAAGTAGTAAGAGCTCTAAAGAATTGCATCGGTTAAAATGGCTCTCTCGACATTTTAATTCCTA
>UESW01001448.1:667581-695963 GCA_900491605.1 Calamus simplicifolius | reverse complement strand
CAAATAAGCCATTTATCATAGATATATCTCTTAGAAAAAAAAATCATCAAAAAATCATAAAAAAATCCGTTGAAAATTATTTTTGCGAGGATTTTTCAAGGGATACTTTTCATCAAAAAAATTTTACTAAGTACTCATTAATGGAAAACAAATCCTTAGAAAATCTCTCGCAAAATTAAGTTTCGAGGGATTTTTTGAGGGATTTGTTTTATTATTTTGCAAGGGATTTGCCGAGAGATTTGTTTCACTAAAAAAATTTATTAATAACTCATTATAAAAAATAAATCCCTTAAAAATTCCTTGTAAAATTAATTTCTAAGATATTTTTGAGAGATTTTTTATCAATTTTTTTATAGATAAGCCATTTATTATAGACATATCCCTCAGAAAATCTCTCAAAAATTATTTTGCGAGGGATTTGTCAACGATATTTTTTATCAAAATAATTTTTTAATAACTCATTAATAAAAATAAATCCCTCATAAAATTAATTTTCAAGTGATTTTTTTATCAATTTTATTTACAAATAAGCCATTTATTATAGACATATCCCTCAAAAATTTCTCGTAAAATCATCAAAAAATCCCTCACAAAATCCCTCAGAAATTATTTTTGCAAGAGATTTGCGAGGGATATTTTTTATTAACAAATTTTACTAAGAACTCATTAATGGAAAACAATCTCTCAGAAAATCCTTTGCAAACTTAATTTTTGAGAGAATTTTTGAAGGATTTTTTTATCAATTTTTTTTACAAAAAGCCATTTATTATAGACATATCCTTCAAAAAATCCCTCAAAAAATCCTCAAAAATTAATTTTGCGAGGATTTTTTCAAGAAATTTCTTTCATCAAAAATTATTATTAAACTCATTAATGAAAAACAAATCCCTCGCAAATTAATTTTTGGGAGATTTTTTGAGAGACTTTTTTTTATCAATTTTTTTTACAAAGAACCCATTTATGTTTGAAATATCCCTCGCAAAATTAATTTTGTGATGGATTTTGTGACAAAATATTTTTTATCAAAAAAATTTTAGTTTATATTTTTTATCGAAAAATCCCTCAGAATTGAGAGGGATTTTTTTTCGTAAAATCTCTTGGTAAATCATACTTTTCTAGTATGTTGGTTCATGATCCAGAAAACTATTTTCGAAAACATGGATTGTATCAAAAAATATGAATTATTTTATGTTGATTTTTAGTATTCAAATACGTTTGGTTGGTATTTACAAAAATTATTTTTAAATTTAAAAATAGTAAAAACTAAAATCCATGATTTTTGAACATTTTGAGAAAGAAGGAAGGATAAAAATGAAAAATATCTGGGATGAATCCGAATAAAACGTCTTTCCGACGTTTTCAGATTCATTAAAATTTTTAGGATCGTTTTGAAAAATATTTTCGAAAACGATATGATCAAACACGTTTTTCATGCTATGAATTAATTTTTTATTTTTAAAAATAAAAAAGTCAACTCAAATCAGCTACCAAACGACCCTTAGCTCTTTTTCAATCTTGAAGCTCTTTCATTATAAAGTCTCAATATCGGGAGTCACGCTAGTCTTCCTATTCATCTTATTTTCCTAGACATCTTCAACTTTGTAAATAATTGTAATCAGTGTTCGTATTAATAAAATTAGGGAGGATTTTTCCCTCCTACTTGCATCATAGAGGAATCATTTACGAAAACCACAAGGACTTATCAGTAGATGGGTGAGACTCAGGCCACGTTACTGGCTAGTGATGCGCCACATATTACTAGCTCCAAGCCAGCTCATTGAGGCCATATACTTAACTTTGAGGTTGTATTTGGTAGTCAATAATCTATTTAAATTATTAATAATTTAAATAGAGCTCATCAAATAACTATGAGAGATAATTCAAATTATCTAAAAAAAATGATTATTCATCTTACTAAAGATATGGTAATATTATTATTTTTTTAATAAAATGATCATACTCCCTTGATCACTCTTTACTCGCTTCTTCTTTTGTTGATGTCATACCTTCGTGTCAAAGGTCTTAAGTCATATCTCTTTCGTCGAGTCAGATTGCATATCTTCGCTGCCAGCGGTCCACGATCCTTTTCAGACATCGCAGAACTTCTTTCGATCGGTAACTTTCGAAATTTTCACCAATCGCTTCGAATATCATTTATAATTTTTTTTTTAAAAATTATAATTATAAATATAATTTTTAATATTAAATGTATAATATATATATTTTAATAAATTTATTTTAAAGTATTTAGAAATTCAATGTTATATAACTTATTTATCATACCAAACATAAAAAATATATTATCTATATATATCAAATAATAATAATAATTATTTATAAATAATTTATATTCAGAATTATTTTATGCATCAAACGCGACCTAGAATCTATCCGCGACAAAGGCTTGCATAGATACGAAGCTATTCATCGCACCGCCCGTTCATTTGCCTGGTCAGCTGGCGCAGCTAGCAATGCCAAATTCCCTACGCCTTCGCGGTACGTCATGTGCCGAGCTCATGTGCCGAGCTCCAGTGAGCGTCACTAGTGACATATCTACGGAGAGAAAAACAAGTTGCTGACGGTCTCGTCAGCCTGTAGGTCTGTAATCTAGAGGCAACGCCACGCCCCTCGTCTCTTGCCCATAACACAACGTAACTCTTCTCTTCCGTTTGTTTCTCTGTAACCTAGGGGCAATGCTCCTTGTCTTACCGACTAAAAAAAGAGAGAAAAAAAAAATACGGCACGTCTCTTTTCTCCAGCCTTTTAGTTCCCAGCCGAACGCCCAGTTCCCAGGCCCCTGTGACCAGCTGAGAGCATCCATTCTCCTCCTATTTTCGCTTTTCCTCCCGCGAATCCACAACGGAAGAGGCAAAACCCTCGCAAAATACCGAGCCCCCTCCGCTGCCGCCGCCGCCGCAGGCGGCGAGGGGTGGCGATCGCGACTTCCTCCTCCACCTCGAGGCCTACCTCGCCCGCCGGGACGGCGTCGACAAGCTCCTCAAGATCTTCCGCTGCGCCGCCAAGATCGTCCTCTCCACCTCCCTCCCCTCTGGATCCCTATCCCCCCGCATCAAGGCCTTCGAGTCCAGCGTCGGCCTCAGCCGCAAGGCCTTCCGCCTCGGCAAGTTCGTCCATGACGTCAACGCCCTCCGCGCCGCCGCCGGCTCCCCGTCCACTGGCGTCCATCTCCTCGCCGCCGCCGCCTACGGCGGCGAGGGCCTGTACTTATTCGTCGACCAGTTTCTGTGGCTCTCCAAGGCCGGCCTCATCCCCTCGAAGCACTCGAGGAGGCTCCGCAAGGTCGGCGCCTGGGCGGACCTCGTGGCGCACATCGGCAGCATCACGTTGAAGGCGAAGGAGCTGCGGAGGATCCGGTCTCGCCTCGCCGAATCCACGGAGGGTACAGGGAAGGCGGAGGAGAGGAGAAAGTTGCGAGAGAAGCTGTTGCTCCAAGAGATGTGGCTCGTCCAGGATCTCGCGGACGGTCTGATGGTAATCGCGGACGTGAACGACGGGAAGGGCTTCCTCTCGAATCCACTGTTGATGGCTTCGGTCGGCATTCTTTCGGCCCTCATCAGCGCTTATAAGAACTGGATTTCTTGCTGAGAGGGGTTTTTACGCGTCCTGCTCTGTTCTTTGGATTCGCTAGGATCAAGCTCCTCGATCGAGCTTCCTTTTAGCTCGATGGCAAATGTTGAAGCCCAGGGGGTACGACCGTCGCTCTCAAAAGACGGGTTCGAGATTCCAGTTTGTCTTTGACTCGTTTAATCCTTTTTCCAACAAGAATTTCAACGCCAAATCTAAGGTGGAAGTCGTCATTTCCATAAAAAAATTGAGCTCTCAAAAATAAAATTTTTTGCTGAAATGAAACGTTAAATATTTAATTTGTCGGCAAAAACCGTTAGGTTCTATCCGATATGAAATTGACTTCAACTTTAAAAAAATAAATATCAATGCGAAATAAAGATCTTCTATTCCCATTGTTATTAATTAAAATTGATATAATATTATATGTGATCAAGGAACTCATATTAATAATATATAGAATTTATATATTCATTCACGCAAATAAAATAATAAATTCAAAAGAATTTGAAAGCTGCTATTATTAATAATGTCAACCAATGATACATGAAGGGATTTTTTCAGGTTGATCATGTATAATTTTTTTTATACAGACGAATGATCATATTAATCTAATGCAAAACAATCCAAATAGGTCAAAATATAAGATTTGTTGAAGAACAAAGAGACAGAGATCATCTGACTTTGAAACCAAAAATCAGTACGATGAATTATAGAGATTGTTACTTAATCGACCGTTGAATTGGCTTTGTGACGCCGAGTCACTTTCTTCAAACGCCAGGGAAACGGACGTCCTTCTCGCCAGACTCCTGCAAGAAAAGTCTTCGAAGACTGGATGCTCCGGTGGGGACCCTCCGACGCTCAAGTTAGTCACTCGGGAACAGACAAGAACTGACTAGCAGAATGAAGCTAGAAAGTTTGGGTTTAACTAGTAGGAAGAAGCTAGAAAAAACCAGCGTTCTTACATTCCTACTTACAGTGAGAGTGTGCGCTTTATACATGTTCGAAGATACACCATTCCATTCGAAAGATTGCTGATTTCAAGGCGCCTCGTTCAATAATGGACAAAAAGATGAGGCTGACAGTGACAGATCGTACTATCACCGTGCACGTCGGAGGTGTCCTACGTCACCTGTCAGTATGGCCTCACAGGTGTCTGGCATCCGTGGTTATACCTAGTGCGCACCGCTGCCGGATGTGATCGCACACAGTTGTAGGCGGGTGGTGGACCGTACGTTGTAACGGGGTATGGTCATGCACGGTGATAGGCACGCGATGGGCAATACGCTGTTATGAGGTATGGCCACACACTGCTACGGATATGCGATGGACCACGCGGGCATGCCAGGTGGCCCGAGGCTATAGGCTGCTGGGCTCAAGGGCCAGACCATGTATCGAGCACTGTTCATGCAGCCGAGACCAAGGAGTCTCGGGGGTTGAGATATTGTTCATAGGGTCCGAAAGCTGTGGCTTGAGGCTGACTGGAACTCGAAGCCGGGCACTGTCATGAAGCCCGAGACCGAGGGGGTCTCGGGGGTTGAGATACTGTTCATAGGGCCTGGGAGCTGTGGCTCGAGGCTGAGACTGGAACTCGAAGCCGGACACTGTTCATGTAGCCCGAGACCGAGGGGGTCTCGGAGGTTGAGATACTATTCATAGGGCCTGAGAGCTGTGGCTCGAGGCTGAGACTGGAACTCAAAATCGGGCATTGTTATGTAGCCCGAGACCGAGGGGGTCTCGGGGGTTGAGATATTGTTCATAGGGCTCGGAAGCTCTGGCTCGAGGTTGAGACTGGAACTCGAAGCCGGGCACTATTCATGTAGCCCGAGATCGAGGGGGTCTCGGGGGTTGAGATACTGTTCATAGGGCCCGGGAGCTGTGTGTTGAAAGATTATAGAAAAATTATATGATCCAATCCTTTTGATTTTGATGATTACTAAAAGCCATTGAGTTTATTAAAGGATGTAATGAGTGTATGCAAATGAGCAACAAATTTATTTTGAACAATCAATATGAATGCTCAAGTTTAACTTTAAACAATTTTGAAAGTGACTTTAAGCTTAATATTCAAACTTTCAAAAAGAAATGTTATAATTCATGTTTCAATCAACAAGTTTTTGGATTAGTTCATGAATCAATTCTAAATGTTAATTTTATTGATTCCATGACAAAACATTGAATTAAAATGAATCTGGAACGATTTTAATGTCAATCAGAAAAGTTTCTGATTTTTGATACGTTCCGGAGCCGACTCCTGAGTTTCAGAGTCGACTCCGCTCAGTGTACAGAAATGTGCATCTGTGTCGAGTCGACCCATGAAATTATCGAGTCGACCCTGATTCTGTCGAGCCGACTCCTGGACTGTGCGAGTCGACTCCGCTCAGACACCAGAAGAGTATTTTTCTGAGCACTTCGCGAGTCGACCCCAAGTCTTTCTCGAGTCGACTCCCGACTTTCAGGAGTCGACACTTCACTTTTAGCGAGTCGACCCCTAACCTTTTTAAACATTTCTATTTTTGGTAAACGAGCTCGAGCCGACTCGGGAAAAGCATGAGCCGACTCCAGCAAATCTGGGCGCGATTTTTAACGATGACACATCAGCCCCAACGGTAAGATTTTTGAATAACGGCTATTTTTCCTTGTCTCTAACGGATATTTTTGCAGATTCTATAAATAGAGGAGCTCTTTTCAAATCAATATACCAGAGAAAATCAAAAAGAGAGAAAAGAATATCTTTTGAAAAGAGGGAAAAACAGAGCATATCGTGAAAATCATTTAGCTCAAAGAGAGAGATTCAAAAGGAGTGAAATCCAAGTGGAAGCTTCGTCTACTCCTTCTCATCAATCCACAAGAGCCAAAAGAAAATCCACAAGCATTTCAAAGGTCAAATCGGAGGATTTTCAAAAGAGGAAAAAGCTTCAACTCAACTCCAAAGTCTTCAACGGTCAAGAATCTTGCTGAGGCGTGATTCAACGTTTCAAGAGGAGTTGAAGAGAAGAAGGAAGAAAGCCCAAGGCTCTGCCATCTGCAATACATACAGGCTTTTCTAACCTTTTATTTTGTACTTCATTTGTAATTTGCTCAAGGGGAGCATTTCATTATCCAAACACTTCTATTTATTTGTTTGCTGATTCAATCAGTGGATTGAATTAGTGGAGGTTGGTATACCTCGTTACAAGCCGGAGTGCTTGTGTTGGGTTAGTTGTGAGCCCGAGAAAAACAACGTGTAGGGTTTTGTGCTGGTAAGCCCGAGTTAAAACCAGCTGGGTTCGTTGTGCACCCGGTAAAACAACAAGTTTGAGTTGTGAGCTTGGAAAACAACTCGGCTGTAATCTAAGAGATTATAGTGTGGACCCAAGTGAATCTTGGGAGTGGACGTAGGTGTTGGTTACACCGAACCACTATAAAATTATCTTGTGTTTGCCGTGATTTTCTCTCTCTATCTCTCTATATTAATTGCTTGTGTATTGCTTGTTAGTTAATTTCACTCACTTGCACATCTTGCTAACTAATCAATTAAAGTCTAAAAAGTCTTAAATTTTTAAGAACCCAATTCACCCCCCCCTCTTGGGTTGCCATCTGGGCCAACAATTGGTATCAGAGCAAGTGCTCATTTAGAATTTGATCTCACGATCAAGGGCTAAAGATCCATATGGCAACACAAATTGGTTCAAGTTTTGCTGAAGGTCATTCTACGAATCGACCTCCTTGTTTAATGGAACCAACTATTCATATTGGAAAGCTAGAATGAGAATATTCATTCAAGCTTCGGACTATGAATTGTGGGGAGTAATAATAATGGACCTAGTACACCCACACACCTTATTGATGGCACTATTGTTCCTAAACCCGAAAGGGATTGGAATGATAATGATAGGAAGAATGGCACAACTAAATGCTAAGGCCATTAATATTTTATATTGTTCCTTAGACTCAAATGAATTCAACCGAATCTCAACTTGTAATTCCGCAAAAGAAATTTGGGATAGGTTGGAAATAACTCATGAAGGAACAAACCAAGTAAAAGAATCAAAGATAAATATTTTGGTTCATAAATATGAATTATTTACTATGGAACAAAATGAAACCATCACATGCATGTTCACTAGATTTACTGATATTGTGAATGGTTTAAAAAGTCTTGGAAAAGTTTATACTAACTCTGAGCTTGTTCGCAAAATCTTAGGTCACTTCCAAGGACTTGGGAAGCCAAGGTGACCGCCATACAAGAAGCCAAAGATCTGAACATCCTACCATTGGAAGAGCTTCTAGGTTCGCTGATGACTCATGAGCTTCAAGTCAAACAACATGTCAATGAGGATGAGTCAAGAAAGAAGAAGACCATCGCCCTCAAAGCTGCAGAAAAGGAAATAAGCAGCAGCGATGATGAAGATGATGATGATGATGAGACAGCCCTCCTTAGGAAGTTCAAGAAATTTATGCAAAGAAGGAGGCCCTTCCACAAAAAGAGATTTGTTTCAAAAATGGAAGGAGAAAAGGAAAAGGATAAGAAAAAGGAAAAGGACAAAGAGAAAGAGCCCTTAGTATGCTATGAATGTAAAAAACCAGGGCACTTTAGATATGACTGTCCTTTACTTAAGAAGGCCTACAAGAAAAAGAAAAAGGCCTACATGGCAACTTGGACTGATAGTGAAGAGTCTTCTTCCGAAGAAGAAGAACAAAAAGAAGTTGCTAATGTCTGCTTTATGGCCAACGACGACGACAACGACAATGAGGTAAGTTCCGAAACCTCCGATGATGAATTTACATTTGATGAAATGTTTGAGGCTTTTAATGAACTTATGATTGATTTTAAATTTGAAAAAGAAGTATAAGTTTTGAAAAATGACAACATTAGTTTAGCTAAAAGTAAAAATGAATTAGCTTTAGAAGTTAAGAACTTAACTAATGAAAAAGAAGAACTTAGCAAAGAAAAAGATAATCTTAATCAAGAAATAGATTTGTTGAAATCTGAAACTAAAAACTCAACAAAAGATTTAAAAGATCAATTAGAAACTTTAGCTTTAGATAAAGAACAGCAAGTTAAAGAAAATGACTCTCTTAAGAAAGATGTTAAAAATATAAAGACATTGTTGAGAAATTCACTTTAAGTTCAACTAAACTAACATGATCCTAGATAGTCAAAAAGCTGTTTTTGACAAAGCAGGTTTAGGATATAACACATTAAGGAAACAAAAATCTTAAAGAATATTTTTATAAAAGCAACCAAAGTAATATAACTTGTTTAAATGTAATGAAAAAGGTCATAAATCATTTGAATGCAAAACGTTAAATAATAACAACAAGTTAAATGTTAAAGCTAAGAAAATATGGGTTCCGAAAGGAACAATTTTTGTTGCTGCTAACCATGAAGGACCCAAGAAAGCTTGGGTACCTAAACATAAAGTTTAAATTATGTTGCAGGAATGTCTTGTAGCCAAAAGATCAAAGAAAAAGTGGTACCTTGATAGTGGCTGCTCAAGACATATGACGGGTGACAAAGATGAATTCATCACCCTAGAAGAAAAGAAAGGTGGAGTTGTTACGTTTGGCGATAACGGTAAAGGTCAAATCATGGGCCTTGGTAAAGTCCGTATAACTCCATCTACATTTATTGATAATGTACTTTATGTTGATGGTTTGAAGCATAATCTAATTAGTATAAGTCAATTATGTGATAAAAACTTTAATGTTTCATTTAAATCTTCTATATGCACTGTAACTAATTCTATTGATGATAGCATTGTATTTACTGGTTATAGACATGGCAATGTTTACTTGGTTGACTTAGAAAAATTATCTTTGAGTGATCATTGCTTAATTGCTGACAATGCTAACATAAATGAAATTAGTTGGTTGTGGCATCGTAGATTAGGTCATGCAAGCACACACCTTATTTCAAAACTAATTAAAATGGATTTAGTTAAAGGATTACCTAAATTAGATTTTGAAAATAATAAAATATGTGATGCATGTCAATTTGGAAAACAAACTAGAAGTTCTTTCAAATCTAAAAACATTGTTTCAACTTCTAGGGCACTAGAGCTACTTCACATGGATCTTTTTGGACCAACTAGAACCACAAGTCTAGGAGGAAAGAAATATGGTCTAGTGATTGTAGATGATTATTCTAGATATACTTGGGTAATGTTTTTAGCTCACAAAGATGAGACTTTCTCGATATTCTGAAATTCTTCAAGAAAGTCACAAATGAGAAAAACACTACTATAGTATCTCTAAGAAGTGATCATGGAACAGAATTTGAAAATCACTTATTTGAAATTTGTTCTGAAAATGGAATTAATCATAATTTTTCAGCCCCTAGGACTCCACACAAAATGGTGTAGTTGAAAGAAAAATAGGACTCTAGAAGACATGGCCCGTACCATGCTATGTGAAAGCAACTTACCAAAGTATTTTTGGGCGGAAGCAATTAACACAGCATGTTACATCTTAAATAGAGCCTTAATAAGACCAATCTTAAAGAAAACACCTTATGAATTATGGAATGAAAGAAAACCAAATATAAAATACTTTCATGCATTTGGATGTAAATGTTTCATTCATAATAATGGTAAAAACAATTTAGGAAAATTTGATGCTAAATCTGATGAAGGAATCTTTTTAGGATATTCAACAACTAGTAAAGCTTATAGAGTATTTAACAAGAAAACCTTAGTAGTTGAAGAATCCATTCATATAGTTTTCGATGATCTTTAGCATCTAGTTCTGAAAAGCTTGATGATGAGGAAGATACAAACATAATTGAAAAAGATCTTGAAAAACTTAATATTGAAGTATCTTCTGATCATGAGCAAGAAGCTAAAGATGATGATTCACATAAGGACGATGATGTCAATATTGATCATAATGATGTAGATCTTCCAAGAGACTGGAGATATGCTCATAGTCATCCCAAGGAATTGATTATAGGCGATCCATCTCAAGGAATAAGGACTAGATCATACATGAGAAATATTAGTAATCATCTTGCATTTGTATCACAAATTGAACCTAAAACTATAGAAGAAGCTGAAAAAGATAATAATTGGATGTTAGCAATGCAAGAAGAACTAAATCAATTTACAAGAAATAATGTTTGGACTTTAGTTGAAAGACCTAAAAATCATTCAGTAATAGGATCAAAATGGGTTTTTAGAAATAAACTAGATGAAAATGGCATAGTAATTAGAAACAAAGCTAGATTGGTTGCTAAAGGATATAATCAAGAGGAAGGTATTGATTTTGATGAAACCTTTGCACCTGTAGCTAGATTAGAAGCCATTAGGCTATTACTTGCATTTGCATGTCATATGAACTTTAACTTATTTCAAATGGATGTAAAAAGCGCATTTTTAAATGGATTTATAAATGAAGAAGTTTATGTAGAACAACCACCAGGTTTTGAAGATCACGAATTTTCAAATCACGTTTTTAAATTGCACAAAGCTTTATATGGTTTGAAACAAGCACCTAGAGCTTGGTATGATAGGTTAAGTAAATTCTTAATAGAAAATGATTTTACAAGAGGAAATGTTGATAAAACTTTTTTGAAAAGAAAAAGTAAAGATTTACTTGTAGTACAAATATACGTAGATGACATTATTTTTGGTGCTACTAACGATTCTCTTTGTCAAGAATTTGCAAAGTTGATGCAGGGAGAATTCGAGATGAGCATGATGGGAGAACTCAACTTCTTCCTTGGACTCCAGATCAAACAAAGCAAAGAGGGAATCTTTATCAACCAAACCAAATACACAAGAGAACTACTCAAAAAGTTTGGTATGGAATCAATGAAACCCCTCGGAACTCCAATGAGTCCTTCATGCAAGCTGGACAAAGATGAAGAAGGTAAAAAGGTTGATCAAAAGTATTATCGAGGTATAATCGGATCCCTTCTTTATTTAACAGCAAGTAGACCAGACATTATGTTTTCAGTATGTTTATGTGCTAGATTTCAATCTGAACCTAAAGAATCACATTTAATAGCTGTTAAAAGAATACTAAGATATGTAAGTGGAACAAAAAATGTAGGTTTATGGTATTCTAGAGACTCCACATTAAATCTAATTGCATATTCAGATTCTGATTATGCTGGATGTAAATTAGATAGAAAAAGCACAAGTGGTGCATGCCATTTCTTAGGAAGTAACTTAATCACATGGTTTAGCAAAAAGCAAAATTCAGTTGCATTATCAACTACTGAAGCTGAATATGTAGCAGCTGGAAGTTGCTGTGCGCAAATCCTATGGATTAAGCGACAACTTGAAGACTATGGTATCACACTTGATAAGACACCCATAAGATGTGATAACACTAGCGCAATTAATCTAACTAAAAATCCAATTCAACATTCAAGAACTAAACACATAGAAATCAGATATCATTTTATAAGAGAACATGTAGCAAATAATGAAATATGTCTTGATTATGTTAACACTGAAGAACAATTAGCTGACATATTCACTAAACCTTTAAATGAAGAGAGATTCTGTTATCTTAGAGGAGAGTTAGGTATTTGTGATCCTTTAGAATGAATTTGAAACCCCTAAGGAAATTTTATCTAAGATTCTTTCAAATCCTCAATCCTTAAGGAAATCTTATCTAGAATTCATATCTAATTGATTCACTCATATCCAATGATTATTTATCAATTTTTATGATCATTTTCCGGACACATTTCAGAAATTTCATGATTTTGGTCTGAAATGGTCTCGGAGCCGACTCGATGCGTATCGGAGTCGACTCCCGGTTTCAACTGAAACTCTCGGGTCGACCCCTCTTAGGCGCGAGTCGACTCCATGTCGGGACGGCCTTTCTGTGTCTGTGCCGAGTCGACACCCGGGTTTGCGCGAGCCGACTCGAGGTGGTCCCAAGTTGATTTATCTAGGGCAGAGTCGACTCGTCGCTCATTCTATTCGACCCCAATCGTCAAATACTCTCTCCACGCTCTCTCCAAACCTTCCAAACTCCAATAATCCCTGATTATCACCTCCAATCATCAATGGCACCTAAAACTAGAGGATCTAGCGTTGTGGCGGGTGGAATCAAAGGAAACGCTCGTGAAGAAGCCGGTGAAGCGTCCCGTGCGAGAACCTTCTCCAAGCACGGACTCCACCTCATCTGCTTCTACCCCAACTGCTGCTCCTGCTGCCACGTCCTCCCAGGTAGATCGTCTAGCGGATAGGATCATTACTACTGGTAGGAAGGTGGATTTTGAATTGTTTGAGAATGAGGGTTTTCTGTTGGGAGACAGTTATCGAGATGGGTTGGGAGAAATTTGTTCTCTAGAGTGCCCGACTTATCCCTCTTTGGTTAAAGAATTTTACAAGAATTTGTCTAGAGGAGACCATGGGCTTATTAGCAATGTGAGAGGAGTCAGATTATCTGTTACTGCTGAGATTTTGTCTAGATTGTTGAATTTACCTTGTCTGGCACCTCCACTTTTCTTCTGATGACCGCGCCCCAGCTTTATCCAGATTATTAAACAGGGAAAGTGGTTGGATTTGAAGAGGTATTTGCTAATCAGCTTCTTTAGAGTTGAGATTACTACACAATATCTGCAGTAGGATTCTATTTCCTAAAACTGGTAGATTTGACTATGTCTCGGAGAGAGATGTTTTTGTAATGGACGCCATAGTGACAGGCAAGCCTATCAATCTTCCCAGCATGATTCTGTGGTACATAGCAGATTGTGGAGGGAAAAGGAAATCAAGTCTGCCTTATGGGATGATCCTTACTATGATTTTTCGAAGCCAAGGGTGTGGTGATTTCTGATAATGAACCTATGAAGAATTTAAGACACACTGATTTTTATAGTCTAGCAACAATTCATCGGATGGGGTTTGTCAAAAAGAATGGTAAATGGGAAAGGAAAGGAGTGACAGAAGATAGAGCTACAGATACTGAGGCTGCAGGACCCTCTGTTAGACATCCTTCGCCTGCACCTCCGAGCCCTTGGTTTCTGCCTCTGCTCCAGCCCCAGCTCCAACTTTGTTCAGACTTCATCTTCTGCTAGTTTTTCAGATCAACAAATTTTGCAACTCAAAGCCTTACTTGAAGATCAATCTGATAAGCTTAAAACTGAATTTGAGAATAAATTTATGCATTTGAGAGAGACACTTTATTCTCTTGATGATCGTATTTCAAAGATTGAATCACTCTCGGCTCTTCATCGGCATCCTTAAGTAGTGATCTCAAGAATATTTTTGAAGAACTTAAGGATATATGTGGAGATGGAGAGACATATGCAAAGAGCAACGCAGAGCTTCAAGACAAAATTCAGAGTGCGTGCACCTTTGTTGATGAAAAACTCAAGGATATGTAAAAATTCAATCTGAAGGAATGAAAAATATAGTTGATCATCTAACTAGAATTGTAAGAACTCATTTTTGAGTTACTAGAGTTTCAATCCTTGTTTTGTACTGAAGTTTTATGCTTTCTTTATGAAATCAATGTACTGAACATTTTGATGTATTAGACTTTTAAATGAAATGAATTCTCTATTTTGAATGAATGTTTATAATTCTCTATCTTTTTGTTGATAACAAAAAAGGGGGAGAATTTTATAGTTCTATGATTGTCTATGATTGTGATAAAATGAGATAATTAATTAAGTTTCATAGGGGGAGCTACCTCATTAAGGGGAGAGCCTAACTATGAAAACAAAATCAATTCACTAATCAATCATGAACAAACTCAATATTTTTGTCATCATCAAAAAGGGGGAGATTGTTGAAAGATTATAGAAAAATTATATGATCCAATCCTTTTGATTTTGATGATTACTAAAAGCCATTGAGTTTATTAAAGGATGTAATGAGTTATGCAAATGAGCAAATTTATTTTGAACAATCAATATGAATGCTCAAGTTTAACTTTAAACAATTTTGAAAGTGACTTTAAGCTTAATATTCAAACTTTCAAAAAGAAATGTTATAATTCATGTTTTAATCAACAAGTTTTTGGATTAGTTCATGAATCAATTCTAAATGTTAATTTTATTGATTCCATGTCAAAACATTGAATTAAAATGAATCTGGAACGATTTTAATGTCAATCAGAAAAGTTTCTGATTTTTGATACGTTCCGGAGCCGACTCCTGAGTTTCAGAGTCGACTCCGCTCAGTGTACAGAAATGTGCATCTGTGTCGAGTCGACCCATGAAATTGTCGAGTCGACCCCTGATTCTGTCGAGCCGACTCCTGGACTGTGCGAGTCGACTCCGCTCAGACACCAGAAGAGTGTTTTTCTGAGCACTTCGCGAGTCGACCCCAAGTCTTTCTCGAGTCGACTCCCGACTTTCAGGAGTCGACACTTCACTTTTAGCGAGTCGACCCCTAACCTTTTTAAACATTTCTATTTTTGGTAAACGAGCTCGAGCCGACTCGGGAAAAGCATGAGCCGACTCCAGCAAATCTGGGCGCGATTTTTAACGATGACACATCAGCCCCAACGGTAAGATTTTTGAATAACGGCTATTTTTCCTTGTCTCTAACGGATATATTTTTGCAGATTCTATAAATAGAGGAGCTCTTTTCAAATCAAATACCAGAAAAATCAAAAGAGAGAAAAGAATATCTTTTGAAAAGAGGGAAAAACAGAGCATCGTGAAAATCATTTAGCTCAAAGGAGAGTGATTCAAAAGGAGTGAAATCCAAGTGGAAGTTTCGTCTACTCCTTCTCATCAATCCACAAGAGCCAAAAGAAAATCCACAAGCATTTCAAAGGTCAAATCGGAGGATTTTCAAAAGAGGAAAAAGCTTCATCTCAACTCCAAAGTCTTCAACGGTCAAGAATCTTGCTGAGGCGTGATTCAACATTTCAAGAGGAGTTGAAGAGAAGAAGGAAGAAAGCCCAAGGCTCTACCATCTGCAATACATATCAGGCTTTTCTAACCTTTTATTTTGTACTTCATTTGTATATTTGCTCAAGGGGAGCATTTCATTATCCAAACACTTCTATTTTATTGTTTGCTGATTCAATCAGTGGATTGAATTAGTGGAGGTTGGTATACCTCGTTACAAGCCGGAGTGCTTGTGTTGGGTTAGTTGTGAGCCCGAGAAAACAACGTGTAGGGTTTTGTGCTGGTAAGCCCGAGTTAAAACCAGCTGGGTTCGTTGTGCACCCGGTAAAACAACAAGTTTGAGTTGTGAGCTTGGAAAACAACTCGGCTGTAATCTAGAGAGATTATAGTGTGGACCCAAGTGAATCTTGGGAGTGGACGTAGGTGTTGGTTACACCGAACCACTATAAAATTATCTTGTGTTTGCCGTGATATATTTTCTCTCTCTATCTCTCTATATTAATTGCTTGTGTATTGCTTGTTAGTTAATTTACTCACTTGCACATCTTGCTAACTAATCAATTAAAGTCTAAAAAGTCTTAAATTTTTAAGAACCCAATTTACCTCCCCCTCTTGGGTTGCCATCTGGGCCAACACTGTGGCTCGAGGCTGAGACTGAAACTCAAAGCCGGGCACTGTCCATGTAGCCCAAGACCGAGGGGGTCTCGGGGGTTGAGATACTGTTCATTGGATACCGAGGGGGGCTCAGGAGGCCAAGAGGGCCTTCGTCAGCCACCGTTACCATTTATTCTGATGGTGTTGGATCAGCCATATCAGATGCCCCCTTACCCTAGAGACGGAGTGGGCCCACCCCAGCAAGGTGAAAGGGGTGTCACTTCCCGAGTGGCTGATCCCCGTCCTTTGCGAACCGCCCCAGACATGTGTCTCTGGGCACTGCAATGACTTTATGCGGGCGTCATGTGGGATGTGAAAGGGCGGCCACTACCGTCCACCCGATCTGCGGCAATCGTCCTTGAAGCAAGGTTGATCCTTCGAAGTCTGTGAGGATGTCGTGCCATCATTGCCCATCATAACAATGACGTCAGCGGCGTCCCATCATTGGCCGAAGGCAGATCGTATCACGCGTCGAGCAGTCATCGAGGCAGCCCAGCCTATGGTGGAAGTCCGCATGGCTGACGAGACAAGGTGGCACAATTCAAAACTGAATAAAACTCGGATGGGGGGTTGAATCTGGCCACACTGCTCCTGGCATTGTTGTTTTCTTCCTCTGATTCTCTGATTTTCTGCCTCCTGGCCTTCCCTGCAACCTAAGAGCCCGCGCACACCATTTTCTTCCCAGGTCAGCTCTTCGTCTCTTCTAGACCTCTCTGTTGCTTCTTCCATCAATGAGTTCTCAGTCCTGGACCTTGGAGGATAATTCAGAGGATCGTCCTTCTCCCGAGAGGCTTCATGCTTCTCCTTATTCTCCCCCTTCTCCTTCACCTCCTCTTGAGTGGTCCTCTGATTCGAAGGACCGCGTCCCTCTAGCCCAGCGGCGGATCGCCGGGAGGCTCCCGCAGGGAGGCGCTCGGCGGCGGCTGGCAGAGCCCCATCGAGGAGACGCCAGGCGGAGGCCGGCACCTCCTTGAGGGTGGGGGCCGAATCCTCGGAAGGGGTCGTCTCCACGGTGACAGGCCAGGATTTGGCGAACATCCGGGCCCGTTACCGAATCCCCGGGGATGTCGGGCTCTATCTCCCGACCCCCGATGATAGAGTGACCTCATCTCGACCAGGCCGAGTGGCCATTTATGAAATTTCCCTGAGGGTGGGCCTCCGCTTACCTTTTCCTCCTTTTTTCATAAACCTCCTTGACTATTACTCCTTGACCCCTACTCAGTTGGTCCCGAACTCTCTTCGGGTCATTAGTTCCTTCGTCGTCCTCTGCCATCATCTCCACATTACTCCTCGAGTCTCTCCCTTTCGCTCTTTCTACATCCTCCGGGCTCAGAAGGGTTGGTGGTTGTTTCAGCCCCGACCCGGCCGAGTCCTTAAGCTTCTTCTTACTACCTCCGTCAAGGGATGAAAATCCCAATTTTTCTTTGCCAATCTGGACCTAGTTAAGCCCCGATGGGAGGACCCTGACCTTCGAGGTAACATGAATTCCACTGTCCATCCTGGAGACAAAGAAGCGTTGGGTCAGCTATTGATTACCGACATCCCTCGGTACAACCTGCTTCTAACAGAGGAAAACCTCCAGTCGGCGAGTCTCATCTCCCACCGTGGTAAGTCTCCCTCACACTTAGTCAAAGTCTTCCTATTTCGTTCTTGTTTTTTTTTTTTTTGACTGACCTCGGCCGATGTTGCACAGCCATGAAGGTCCCAACCTGCAGACTCATAAAGGCCGCTGCCAAGAGGAGGAGGGCCCAGGAGGGGCCGAGTGAGGGGCAGCAAGCACCGGCCCCGAAATGCCCAACAGTGCAGGTGCCCAAGCCACCTGCACCGCAAGAGCCTCCGGCCATCCCAGAGATCGATCTGATGGCCGACACCCCGCCAGAAAGGGTGGTGGCCGAGGAGGCAACAACAGAGGAGCCGGCCATGGAGGAGCCGGCGATAGCGAAGGAGCCCCCCGCTCCCCGTGGATTAGTCCCCGCCGAGGTAACAAGGAGCTGGGGTGAGGGACCATCGGGGGCAGCAAGTCCGCCCCCGGAGCAGACACCGACAAGCAGCCCTCCGTGCGCCGAGTCCGAAACCGCCGAGGCTGCTGGAGGAAATGGAGCCAGGTCGAGACTGCATCGGGACTCCATTTTGGACGATGGGCGCTGGGCGGAGTGGCTCATCTCACTAATCCTCGTGCCCGAGGTCCAGGAAGAACTTAGCCATTTGAAGGCGGCCACATTCTTCCATGAGTCCTACGCGGCCCTGGTCAAAGTAAGTAGTCTCGCAGCTCCTTGCCTTTAGTTTTTTCTTTTCTTCTTCCTTTCTCTTTTTGACATGAAGCCTGCATGCATATTGTGAACTCCTTGGCTGCTGCAAGGGAGGTCATCCATGGAGGAAAGACCCTCATGCGGGAGGCCCATAAAGAGGCCGAGGAGGCTCGTGCTCGAGCGGAGGTGGCCGAGAGGGCCTTGGAATCGGTCAGGACCGCCTGGGCCGATGAGATAAAGGCGACCGAGAGCCAGGCAGAAGTTGAGACCAACCATTTGCGGGTGGCCCTCAGCCAGCTGATGGAGGCCGAAAGCACCGTCACGGCCAGGGACCTGCATATTTCAGAGTTGGCCGCAACCATCTAGGTGGCCGAGAATCGAGTGGGCGAGGCCGAGGGAGGGCGAAGAAGGCCGAGGAGGAAACGGGTCGTGCCCTAGAGTCTGAGAGGGCAGCGGCGGCATCTCTAGCTGCAAAGAAGGAAGATCGAGCTGCCAAGGTGGAGGCAGCTGTTGAGGCCAGGGCTGCCAGAACCATAGAGGAGTTTAGGGCGTCCGAGCGCTTCATGGACGAGCTAGTCGAAGCTTCGACGGAAGCATATCTCCAGGGGTTTCAGCATGAAAAGGAAAAGGTCGCCCGAGACTTGGACTTTCCACAGGCCCTTGAGGTCGAGCCGGAGCGTCTCTCCGAGGTTGGCTCGTCTGACGACGAGCCTGCGCTGGCCGAACCGTGAGCTTCAAGTTGTATTTTACTTTCACCTCTCTTTTTTTTTGCAAGTCCGACTTGGTCGGCGTTTTGTAAACACTTCGAATTAATGAAGCACAATTTTTCCTTCAATGAAAATTGACTTTTCCCAATTGCAGTTTCTACCCCAAGTCCTTTGGCTGCCAATGTGGGACCCTTAGGGGCTTCATCGGTACCGAGGAGCAACCTTTGACTCATTCTCGAATAACCTTGACTTAGCCATATAGGACCGAATCCTAGAGTCGAGGAGTATGGACTCCCGGTGACCAATGGAGCATCGGACTCGGAAGGCCAAGATATACTCGGGCTTCTAGGAGCCAATTGCATGCCACGTTGTCAATGGTATACTGGGCTTCGTGCCTGGCTGGCCCAGGGCTTTTTGGGCCGACCGGGGTTGGGCTTTAGTTGTTGAGAGCTGATGGTACATCGCTCTATCAGTGGTATACTAGGCTTCGTGCCTGGCTGGCCCAGGGCTTTTTGTACCGACCGAGGTCAGGCTTTAGTTGTTGAGAGCCGATGGTACATCGCTCTGCCAGTGGTACACTAGGCTTCGTGCCTGGCTGGCCTAGGGCTTTTTGGGCCGATCGGGATCGGGCTTTAGTTGTTGAGAGCTAATGGTACATCGCTCTGCCAGTGGTACACTGGGCTTCGTGCCTGACTGGCCCAGGGCTTTTTGTGCCGACCAGGGTTGGGCTTTAGTTGTTGAGAGCCGATGGTACATCGCTCTGCTAGTGGTACATTGGGCTTGTGCCTGGCTGGCCCAGGGCTTTTTGGGCCGACCGGGGTCAGGCTTTAGTTGTTGAAAGCCGATGGTACATCGCTCTACCAGTGGTACACTGGGCTTCGTGCCTGGCTGGCCCAGGGCTTTTTGTGCCGACCGGGGTCGGGCTTTAGTTGTTGAGAGCCGATGCTACATCGCTCTGCCAGTGGTACACTAGGCTTCGTGCCTGGCTGGCCCAGGACTTTTTGTGCCGATCGGGGTCGGGCTTTAGTTGTTGAGAGCCGATGGTACATCGCTCTGCCAGTGGTACACTGGGCTTCGTGCCTAGCTGGCCCAGGGCTTTTTGGGCCGACCGGGGTTGGGCTTTAGTTGTTGAGAGCCGATGGTACATCGCTCTGCCAGTGGTACACTGGGCTTTGTGCCTGGCTGGCCCAGGGCTTTTTGTGCCGACCGGGGTCGGGCTTTAGTTGTTGAGAGCCGATGGTACATCGCTCTACCAGTGGTACACTGGGATTCATGCCTGGCTGGCCTAGAGCTTTTTGAGCCGACCGGGGTTAGGCTTTAGTTATTGAGAGCCGATGGTACATCGCTCTGCCAGTGGTACACTAGGCTTCGTGCCTGGCTAGCCCAGGGCTTTTTGGGCTGACGGGGTCGGGCTTTAGTTGTTGAGAGCCGATGGTATATCGCTCTGCCAGTGGCACACTGGGCTTCGTGCCTGGCTGGCCCAAGGCTTTTTGTGCCGACCGGGGTCGGGCTTTAGTTGTTGAGAGCCGATGCTACATCGCTCTGTCAGTGGTACACTAGGCTTCGTGCCTGGCTGGCCCAGGGCTTTTTGTGCTGATCGGGGTCGAGCTTTAGTTGTTGAGAGCCGATGGTACTTCGCTCTATCAGTGGTACATTGGGCTTCGTGCCTGGCTAGCCCAGGGCTTTTTGGGCCGACCTGGGTTGGGCTTTAGTTGTTGAGAGCCGATAGTACATCGCTCTGCTAGTGGTACATTGGGCTTTGTGCCTGGCTGGCCTAGGGCTTTTTGTGCCGACCGAAGTCAAGCTTTAGTTGTTGAGAGCCGATGGTACATCGCTCTGCCAGTGGTACACTGGGCTTTGTGCCTGGCTGGCCCAGGGCTTTTTGGGCCGACCGGGGTCTGGCTTTAGTTGTTGAGAGCCGATGGTATATCACTTTGCCAGTGGTACATTGGGCTTTGTGCCTAGCTGGCCCAGGCTTTTTGTGCCGACCGGGGTCGAGCTTTAGTTGTTGAGAGTCGATGGTACATCGCTCTACCAGTGGTACACTGGGCTTCGTGCCTAGCTGGCCCAGGGCTTTTTGGGCCGACTGGGGTTGGGCTTTAGTTGTTGAGAGTCGGTAGTACATCGCTCTGCTAGTGGTACACTGGGCTTTGTGCCTGGCTGGCCTAGGGCTTTTTGTGCCGACAGGGGTCGGGCTTTAGTTGTTGAGAGCCGATGGTACATCGCTCTGCCAGTGGTACACTAGGCTTCATGCCTGGCTGGCCCAGGGCTTTTTGGGCCGACCGGGGTCTGGCTTTAGTTGTTGAGAGCCAATGGTACATCGCTCTGCCAGTGGTACATTGGGCTTCGTGCCTGGCTGGCCTAGGGCTTTTTGCTGAAAAACTGAGATGCTGGAACTCAAGTTTATTGATGCAAAATAAGGCGTGAAAGCCCAAAAGAATACAAGCATGGTATTTAATGTAAGAAGGAAATGCACAAATGATGGTACCGACGGAGGTTGTCAGCATTCCACATCCAGGGGAGCGGTCTTCCATCCAGCTCTTCAATCTTATATGTTCCATGATAGAGTGCTTCAGTGATCCGGTATGGCCCTTCCCAATTCGGAGCTAGCTTACCTCCTTCCGTCGGCTTCGAGACCTCGGCTCGTCGAAGGATCAGGTCTCCCGACAAAAAGTCTTGGGGCGCACGCGGGCGTTGTAATATTTGGTAGCTCATTGTCGATAGACCGCCATCCGGAGCCGTGCTCGGTCTCACACCTCCTCCACCAGGTCGAGGTTGGCTCGTAGCTGGTCCAGGTTGTCTTCCTCACTATATGATTCCACCCGAGGGCTCGGGGAGCCTATCTCCATCGGAATGACAGCTTCGAACCCGAAGACCAGGCTGAATGGGGTCTCTTTGGTGGGGGCTCATGGTGTTGTGTGGTAGGCCCATAGCACATTGTGGAGCTCCTCCATGAAACGGCGGGACAGCGGAGGTCGGCTGTCATAGTCTGCCTCTGGCAGGTGGGTGATCCGATGGCTGAGTTCCTCCAATCGTTGGTTATACTCGTCGAGTCAATGCTCGGCTCAACGGGCTATCCTGCTATCGAAGGACCCCTCCCCCGAGGATTCTGAGGATGGGGAAGAGTGACAGTGATGTCGGCGAGGGCGCTCTGCCTCCCTCCCATGCCGCCGCTTGGAGAAACGCTGGCGTGACGAGAAGGCGTTCGGGGTCTCTTGGAAGCTCCTCGGTGGTGAGGCTTGGGCGAAGCATGGCGATGGCGAACCTCCGGGGCCGGCGATCTCCTCCGAAAGGAATGCTGGCTGGGTTGCACCACCCCCGAAACTGATGGGAATGGCTCCAGCTGCCGCGGGGCTACCTATTGGTGCTGCAAACCTTGAACCACCGCTGCCAAGGACTGAACCTGCGTGGCTATGGTGGCAAGCCGGTCTTCCTGAAGCTGCTGTGGAGGAGGCGCAGAGACATCGATCGGGGGAGCGGAAGGTCCAGCTGCCTGGAGACGCGGCGGTGCATGGACACCGGCTGGGGGAACTGAGGGGCCAACCACCAGCAGATCTATTCCTTGACGCTGCCCCCCCAGCGCAACTGACAGAGACCCCTTTTGCACGGGTTGTCACCATGGCTCAAGAGCTCAATGAGAGAGAGGTTGTAGATTGCTGGTTCGATATCTTTCTCTTCCCCCTACCTAGCGTGCCAATCTGTTGACGCTGAGTCACTTTCTTCAAACGCCAGGGAAACGAACATCCTCCTCGCCGGACTCCTGCAAGAAAAGTCCCCGAAGACCGGATGCTCCGGTGGGGACCCTCCGACGATCAAGTTAGTCATTCGGGAACAGACGAGAACTGACTAGCAGAAGGAAGCTAGAAAGTTTGGGTTTAACTAGTAAGGAGAAGCTAGAAAAACTAGCGTTCTTGCATTCCTACTTACAGTGAGAGTGTGCGATTTATACCTGTTCGAAGATTCACCCTTCCGTTCTGGAAGATTGCTGATTTCAAGGCGCCTCGTTCAATAATGGACAAAAAGATGAGGCTGACAGTGACAGATCGTACTGTCACCATGCACGTCGGAGGTGTCCTTCGTCACCTGTCAGTACGGCCTCACAGGTGTCTGGCATCCATGGTTATACCTGGTGCGCGTCGTTGCCGGATGTGACCGCGCCAGTTGTAGGCGGGTGGTGGACCGTACGCTGTAACGGGGTATGGTCATGCACAGTGACAAGCATACGATGGACCATACGCCGTTATGAGGTATGGCTACACACTGCTATGGATGTGCGGCGGACCACGCGGGCATGCCAGGTGGCCCGAGGCTATAGGCTGCTGGGCTCAAGGGCCAGACCATGTATCGAGCACTGTTCATGCAGCCCGAGACCGAGGGAGTCTCGGGGGTTGAGATAGGTCCGGGAGCTATGGCTCGAGGCTAACTGAAACTCGAAGCCGGGCACTGTTCATGAAGCCCGAGACCGAGGGGGTCTCGGGGGTTGAGATACTGTTCATAGGGCCCGGGAGCTATGGCTCGAGGTTGAGACTGGAACTCGAAGCCGAGCAATGTTCATGTAGCCCGAGACCGAGGGGTCTCGGGGGTTGAGATACTGTTCATAGGGCCCAGGAGCTGTGGCTCAAAGCTGAGACTGGAACTCAAAACCGAGCACTGTTCATGTAGCCCGAGACCGAGGGGGTTTCGGGGGTTGAGATACTGTTAATAGGGCCGGGAGCTATGGCTCGAGGCTGAGACTGGAACTCGAAGCCGAGCACTATTCATGTAGCCCGAGACCGAGGGAGTCTCGAAGGTTGAGATACTGTTCATAGGGCCCGAGAGCTGTGGCTCGAGGCTGAGACTGAAACTCGAAGCCGGGCACTGTCCATATAGCCCGAGACCGAGGGGGTCTCGGGGGTTGAGATACTGTTCATTGGATACCGAGTAGGGCTTAGGAGGCCGAGAGGGCCTCCGTCAGCCGCTGTTACCATTTATTCTGACGGCGTTGGATCAACCATATCAGGCTTCATGATACTTTTGATTTGCGTAAATACTAACACAACTTGTTATTTTCTTAATCTCATTCTTTTTATTACAAATGTAGTAGCAAAGGATTATATGTCCTCTCTAAGGGAGTACAACTTCGACCAGCTTTAGCATGACAATGACAATGTACCTGCAAGCACGTGGAGAGAACAATTCTTAAACAATTGAGATATTATTAGTTTAGAACTTGAGGATGCTATCAAATGTAGTAGTCTTTTTTAAATAACTCAACTCAACTAATCTAAGCCTTTTCTCAACTATATGGGTCAACTACATAGATAACTTCGTCAAGATCGGTCTCAAGCCCGAGCAAAGAAGAAAGATTGCATTAGATAGTTGACAGCTAACGTAAAACTCTATCAAATCTCTTAAAATATGAATCTACTAAATCAAACTTTGTTAAACAAGCTACTAATATTTTATCTGATATTTCTTATCCTATCTCTCCTCCTATTTCGCAACAAATATATGATATTAGTGATTATTTTTCAGAATATAGGGAAAGTGATAATTTTGAAAGTATAATTATGAATGGAAACAAAATTTAATAATATTAGGAAGAAATTTTATTTTTATTATTTAGCTTTAGTTATGGATTCTAAAGTTAAATTAGAGGGTTCATACGATATTAGAAGCAATTTTTTAAAATATGAATTATAAAGTTAATTTCAATATATTTAAAAAGAATTATAAAATATTAAATTAAATGTTTATATTATATGTTCAAAAATATAATAAAGGTAAAAAGTTCATTACTTAAGGATCGACCATAAATGTTACGAATGTTTGGTCTTTGTTGTTTAAAAAACAAAGAATCACCACTTCATCATTTTTACCTATTGAATTAAACATTTGTTTGATTAATAATATTATAAACTTTCTAACTTAGAAAAATAGATAATTTTTATTTTTCCTTGGTGAAGAGCACAAGAAAATAATTATCTCCATTATGGCTTGTGATTTGCTTAATCTTGAATGTCTATAATAGCGTCAAAGTCTGCTTTCAATGTAAGAGGATAGGCATTCGATGAGAGGAGCTAATTGAGGTCCAATCTAGTGGAGATGCTAATCTGTTTCAAAGATTGGTATAATGTTGAAGAGAAGATATAAGGCCAAAGAATAATGATGATTTTTTTTTCAAATTATGATGAGTAGTAAATATTAAAGATAAAAGATGGCATGATCCGTTACGCATTGGAGGCCAAATGAGATGAATGACCATGGTGGGTTGCGCTAACAAGTTTCAAAAAAGGACAAGTATATCGAATTTATTTTATTTGGTTTCTCCAAAGTTGCTTTTAAAATTTGCTTAAATAATAATAAATAAAAATTTGCTTGGTAAGTTGGGCCTAGTCCAATGGGCTCAGCACTTATAGATTGGATTATATCAGATAAAAGACGAAGATGAATATTAGAAGATTGAAAATTTTCTTCCGAATGGCTAAAAGATAGAAAAGAATAAAATAATATAACTACGACAAGCCATTTGCTCACCCATGAAAAAGGGGAAAATTCTGTTTGGCCTGCCCGTTTTGCTGAGGAGCCCCCCACCCCCATTTTGAAAAATGGCATATTTGCTTCTTAATTTTTTGGACCAAAATACCTATCCTTACTCAATAGCCCCCCTCCCCCCCTCCAAACAGCCCCCTCCCCCGCCCAGCATGCCCAGTGCCAGACCCTCCCCGCTTCCCTGCCCCTCCTCCCGCCTCCCTTACTCTGGATCATTCTTGGATCATCGTTTGAAGGTTGATTGAAGCTATTTCAACCTTAAATCGAGCAATGGATAAGCAATTAGTAATTTTTGAAGGTTCTACGGTCGCAAGGTAGTTTATATCCCTGTTGTCATTTTTTTTTCTCGGTTCATGCGTTGTTCGGCCCTGTATGGCTGAACAGATAAGCTCTGCTCGGCCACACAGGGCCGAACAACATAAACATCATGTTCGGCCCTGGTGGGCCGAACAACTTTCCTTCTGTTCAGCCTTGTGTGGCCGAACAGAATGTTTATTCTCAGTTTTTTTGGATTAATTATGATTAGGGTTTAAAATTATTATTTGATCATGTAGGACTATGCTTTGACCGAATGCAGCGTAATTGGCTCTGATTGTATGATGGATTACACAAATAAATTTACAACTTATGAGGTTAAACTTAATTACATTTATTTTTATATTATTTGACTGAGCAATGTTTAAAATTCTCTACTAACATCAAACTATTTATTTAATAGATATTCAAAAGTAGGGAAGATATGTAATTGGTATCGGAAAGTTGGAAAGAGGAATGGATTTGTCGTTATTATTAAAAAATCCGATATGGGTAGCAATGTTAAGAAACCAAGAATTATTTTTTCTTGCGAGAGGAGCGGTACATGCAAAAGTAAACACATCAAGAAAAAAGAAATCGAAGACCAGGGCCAATGGCACTAAGAAGTGTGGATGTCCTTTTTCCTTAAGAGGGAAGAAATTGGACACTACAGATGATTGGATGTTAACGGTCATGTGCAGTGTGCACAATCATCCAGCTGCAAAGCATCTCGAGGGGCACTCATATGCGGGACGATTATCTAAGCAGGAGACTATAATGGTTGTGGAGATGTCGAAGAGTTTGGTTCGGCCTAAGGACATATTATCTACTTTGAAGCAAAGGGATGCCCTCAATATTACGACAATGAAGACAACCTACAATGCATGGCAAAGGTGCAAGGCTGTAGAGATTGTTGGGAGATTTCAGATGCAATATCTTCTTGGTAAATTATCTGAGTGTAAATACATTGAGTGGCATAGGAATTGTATTAAGTCTGATGCTGTGCGTGACTTGTTTTGGGCATACCCTGGTAATATAGACTTGTTACGTGCATTTCCTCGTGTGTTGATAATGGATTGCACTTACAAGATGAATAGATATCGTCTTCCTCTCTTAGAGATTGTCGGGGTGACATCAACTGACCTGACATTTTTTATTTCTTTTGTGTATATAGACTCTGAGTGAGAAGATAACTATACATGGGCATTAGAGAGATTGTGTAGTGCCATGGACGAAGATGCTCTGCTTGAGGTGATAGTCACAGATAGAGACTTGGCTCTATTGAATGCAATTCAGAGGATATTTCCTACGGCAACACATTTGCTATGTAGATGGCATATTAGTAGGATGTTTTGGCCCAGTGCAAAAGGTTATTTGAAACAAAGGAGAAATGTGATAAGTTTTAATGAGTTGGAATATACTTGTGTTGTCCACCATAGAAGATGAGTTTAATGATCACTGGATAGAACTCCAGAGAGAGTTTAGTACCTACCCAGATGCTTTACAGTATGTGTCAGATACTTGGCAGAGCAAGTACAAGGAAAGATTTGTCACAGCATGGAACGGGAATTTGACAACTAATAGGTATCACAAGGAATTGATAAATTTAAGAGATTTATAATTAATTACGTAATTGTTATCTCCTTTTTATTAATTTTATTTACTTTTTTAGGACTGAAAGTGCACATGCAAGACTGAAAAGACAGCTTAGATCAAGCCAAGGGAATTTCGAATCATCTTGGACAAAAATACATAGTTTGATTGAGTTGCAGCATACTGACATTAAAGCCTCATTTGAGAAGAGTTTGACGGTCGTGCAACACAACTTTAAGCCTGCTGAATTCAAAGAACTACGAGGTTTCATCTCTATAAGTACATTAAATTAGATCCTCGCTCAAGCGAACCGAGCCAATTCAGTTGGTATTGATGATTCAGTTTGTGGGTATGCTATTTGGCGCACACATGGTTTACCATGCGCCCACGAGATTGTGCAGTTTAGGATGAAAGGTCGGCCAATTCCCTTCGATTGCATAGATCCTCATTGGGAGAAAACTTGATATGATGCTGACTTCAAATGTGCATAGTATTCAGCTGAGATGTGAACCAGAGTTGGATTAACTACTCGGAAATTCAAACAGTTAGATGGGTCTTTGCAATTGCAGATGTTAAGAAAATTGAGAGAGATTGCTAGCTCAGAAAGTACTTCTCTTGAAGAACCTGCCAAAAGGATCACTCGTTCACTTGGCCACGGCCGTGCTTCATTGAAGGTGGATACATCTACCCGCCGTGATCCTTCTGCCTTTGAGTTTATTCTTTCAGGACAAGATAGTTATTCACCTGGTACGGGCACTCCACCAATGATGCAAGTGCCAAAGAGGCAGCCAAGGAAGAAGGTACGAAGCATTTCTTTCACTAAAGAAGGGCTTGTGCCGGTATGGCCGGATGTGTGCCAGTACGTGCCGGCACATGCCGGCAACTTCCGGACCGCATGCCGGTATGTGCCGGACGCGTGCCGGTATGTGCTGGCACAAGCCGACAGCTTCTGGACCCCGTGCC
>UESW01001448.1:634568-656912 GCA_900491605.1 Calamus simplicifolius | reverse complement strand
TATCAGAGCCCACCATTTTCGCTAGAATATCAACCATTAGAGCATTAATAACACCGAGAAAAAGGATTCAAAAAAAAATTTCTGCAACAGATTTGATAACATCTACCAAGAATAATTTGGTTTATACAATGAGAAAGGAACTTTAACTATAAGGAATCACCCTAGATTTGAATATGATAGCATGTACAACTGATGAATCACCACAGTAAACAATGTCTGAAGATCATCAATTTGTAGACTGTGATGGTACTCTTTTACAAATATTCTGGATTTTAGATTGCATATCAGTCATATTCCTTCTTTCGTCTAAATATTCGACTCAAGAAGCCACATCTCCGTGCTTTCAAATCCCCAGCTGAAACATTTCTTGGAACAAAAAAAAAGGTTACATAGCCTGCATCAGAGGAAAAGCAAACTCCAACCTATCTGCATGCCATGCAAGAATTATTTATGTGCCATCACAGCACATGGCTTAAGAGAATTCAGAAAAACCAGGCATCTTGAATATGGTAGAGCATGTTGCATAGACATACATGATCTACTGGAATTTTTATAATGAATTATTTAACTTGCAAAGAAATTGCTCTGTAGATATGATAAAAAAGGAAAAATAATGTCAACCATCTTTGCAAGCTTTATGTGCATCACAATATTTCAAACTTTCAATAGATATGCTATCACAAACACTAATAGATATGAGGTTAATACATATTGATGCATGGAATTTGATCATCAGTTTCTATTTTAATTTGTTTAACAATGTGCTTACTTTTTATATGTACAAAGAAAGATGTCAAGAAAGTGTTTTTACTATGTTATAGTCCTCGTTTAAATTGGCAATATCAAGTTCAAGAGGGAAAAAAAGTTTCAATGAGCATGCTCAACATATTCTGGTAATTGCCATCTCATGTAAATTCTCTCTTCAACCTTATCTTGCATTGCCTCCTAGCTTTCCATTTTTTAAACACAATTTCATTGTTTGGATTGGCCACATATATGCAGTTTATGTTAAACAGGTTAAAATTTTTTACTTTTCTACCGGTCTTAACATTAAGCAAGGTTAAAACAAGATGTCATGGCAGCAGTGATATAGAGCACAACTAAAGATAAACAAGAGAATTGCATTAAGAATCTCCAGTACAATTCTTAGGAAATCAGTATAAATTTGAAGCTCTGTTGACTGCAATAAATGTAACTGCTGTTAGTAAATATACACAAGTATGCAAATTGTGACAACATTGCTCTGGCTTACATACTAAGAAATTGATAAGGATAGGACCGAGAAAAGTACCATATCTTCTGCTATGCTGCCCCCATCAACTTGATTGGTAGCACATATTTGAAATTTGTCATTTTTTAACTCAGCTAAGTTGGTATACCTTTAAAAGAATGGAAACCGAAATAAAAATTAATTACTTCTTACACAAAAAGTGAAACCATGAAGCAAAAATGAAGAATCTTAGCCACTTAAAATTCCTAAACAAGCTGTTTTAAATGAAGGCTAAAAGAAAGGAACATACTTGCGAGCGAGCATGTCAAAAAGGCTAACCAGCCTCTGTGAAGCATAAGCACTTAACCTATGAACATGAGGAGCCATATTTGCCAATATTGCAAGACAATTTGTATGCAGGTAGATATCCTGTTTATATTCCACGGGTTATCAAGTTAGAATAATGAATTAAGGTTTCCAATTTAGTTGGTCTTGGAGTTTCAATAAAAAACAAATTTGCACAGAAGAGTTGCATGAAATTATTAGACATGGTTCAGGTAAGTAAAGTTTGCTAGCAGTGTAACCAGATTTTTTTCCTGGATGCTCAAAGCATAATGCGTCAGCCTATGAGATCCATGGCAGAGGGCCACTGGGACACAAGCATTTCATACCAAGGTGGTAAGGAATCCGATCTTCCTGGTTTCTTTGGACTGCACGGGAGATCTTCCTTTCTTAACGATCTCGATTGATCTTCCCTTTGATCTTCCCTCTTCCTCTCGATGGATCGGTCTTCTAATCAACGAGCTCTCGCATTCAGATGGTGTATGCCTTCATGATTGCTCTTGATCAGGGACTCAATTCCAATGCCTCCCTTTTAGGTTTCTCTCTTGAGAACCTTAGGATCTCTCTCGAGAACCTTGTTCTGAAACTTTAGGATCTCTCTCGAGAACGTTCTGAAACTTTAGGATCTCTCTCGAGAGAACCGTGTTGAAACCTTAGAGAACCTGTAAACCTTAGGATGGGTCCCTATTTATACCCATTTCCTTCAACGCTTGCCCCATCAAGCGAGCGTTTAGGAATTAAGGGAGGGGGGCTGTTATCACTTTAATATACTTATACCAAGCAAGCACAGCAGCAGAGCAGTTGCAACAATCAAATGAATTGACTGTTCTGCGGGTGCTATTTGTTATATGACTATTTTATGTTATAGTATAATAGAGAAGAATTTTATAACGAGAAAAAAGTTTCTGCACACCCTAAACAAAAATTGTTTCACATTTGACTAGATTGACAGTTGTAGGGCCAAAAGTTGCACCTCAAGTGTCCCCTGATCAGACACTCATGTACCTGTAGGTAGAGTTGGCATATTGCTCACAAAACATGACATTTCACTTCTAGAGCATCAAGGATTGTCATGCAGTTTATGTTCAAATATCCATAAGTACCAGAACTACTTAGAACAAAGAACACAAAAAAGGACCAGGTGCCACAAATTGTATCATGAATTTGACCTACTAAAATATTTTAGACTAGATACCGAGGAAGTTGCATATATTTTTGTGTCCAGGAACTCAAAAAAGTGATATTTCTCTCAGTTTACTGGAAGTAACATTTTTTACTGGATATCTAAATTTAACAAGTTGCCATCGTCAACAGTTTGCCACTATCTTCCCAAGGATAATGGAGCAGAAAGAGGCCACATGGGAAAGTAAACAGAGCATCTTATGCCTTACCCGCAGCTTGGAGAGGTTGTACTTCACAGTCCTTATTAGTATTACAACCATCAAAGAGCCAAGAGAAGTGTTATGGAGAAGGCGTTCTTGGTACCATGGAACACTAGGAAGTATCTGCAGATGGAAAATAAATTAGTACCAATTTATTTTGAAAACATCACTGTTCTGATATTTGATATTCTCAAGCACTGATGCAAGCATAAAGACAGATTCATGATGCACAAAGGTATAATTCGAATTACTAAAAATGACATGAATTCCCTTGGTACGATATGAATATAAATTTCATGGGGAAAATAGATAGGGCACTAGGCACAATAAGATGGTTAGATGAAGCAAGTTAGCAACATGACAAAAGCTTGGAGTTCTTCAAATATCAAAATGATGACAAACTATGCTTCATTTAGTTTAAAACTTTAATGAGTGATAACTGCTTGCCGGTTATTTAAAATCATCATAGCTACACCTAACAAAAGAAGGTAACAAATAAAATAGCATCTAAACAATCCACATGCTTCTTGCTTACAGAACAAGCCCCACAACTAGTTTCTACATTCATTAAGTCAAATGCATTTGATTCGCTCATATATAGAGAGAGGAAACTAGAATGCATTTGATTATTAAATTAGTCCATTATATTATCAGGTTATTTCAGGGAAGAAACTTAATTGTTATAGTACTAAAATTATCCTAAAATGATGGGATGCAGAAAGTGCACTGTAGCATGTTGATTCATGTGAAATTACTATTGGTTGACCAAGCTATGTATGGTAAATGGAATTATTAGTTTTGAGCAAAAAAAAAAAAAAAATAGCATCTTAAATCATTCAGAAGCATATCTAATGCATGAGATCAAACAAAGTATACCTTCCTAATGCATCATAGGTCCCTGCTAGATTGTTGTATACTCCCAGTGTATCTGGATGATATGGTCCATATTCTCACTCCAAAATGCTCTTAGCTTCCTCAAACAACTCTGCAGCTTCATTTATTTCATTCAGTTGCACACAAGCTAGCCCCATTTGGTTCAAAGAAATGCCAACGAAGGCAGACCTTTTCTTCCCACATGCACGAAGCTTTGTGATTGAATTCTGGAAGGAGGCATAAGACTCGGAATAATCTCCAATGACATAATACAACACTCCCATCTGAGCCTCAATTCCAATGACATAATACAACCCGTAGTCCTAAGCAGGTGGTATATTTAGGCATTGACCCTTCAAGATCATGCTGCCATTGTGTCATATCTAAAGAGCCGATCAATTCAAGCACCTAACTCAGGCACCAGGCGCTTCCCTCTTTGCTTTGTCACACACTTTAATCCATCCTCTGCAATAAAGTTTCCTCCCACCTGCTGGATGAAAAATAGATTCCTTCCGATTCCTTCTTTTCTTTTTCTTTTTCTTCTTCTTATTAGTTTTTTCGATTTCTTGCTCAAGTGGACGTTCCAATTCTTCTTCCGATGGACTCATCCGTACAATCCATCATTGACACAAAGAAAGAAATAAAGATCCAAAGAACAAACGAAAATTCAAAACAAGATCCCTCCTGAACGCTAGGGCTAAATCTCGAAACAGTAGCAATGAGAACCAACCAAAAGAAACCATCAACGTATTGAGGGAGAATAAGAAGGAACAAGGCAAAGAATGAAACACGCACCTGCCCAGGAGTCCAAGGCCCGGACTCTACCATCTTTCACGCCAGGGACTGACCCAAGCCTACCTCAAATCAAACCAAGCGAGATCCGATCTCCTCTCTGCTCTTCCACTGCCTTTCATCTTGTTCTCAGTAGATCCCGAAGCGAATAGCTTGGGGGGATCAGAGTTAAACCTAGCTTGGGGGGGGGGATCAGAGAAGGAACCTGCCGACGGGGGTGGGGATCAGAGGTAAACCTAGCATCTAGGGGAGAAGGAGCCTGCCGAAGGGGGGGGGGGTAAACCTAGCTTCAGAAGGCCGGGAGGGGGGGGGGGCGGCGAGTAAACCTAGCTTCAGAAGGCCGAGGGGGGGGGGGGGGGGGTAAACCTAGCTTCAGAAGGCTGGGGGGGGGGTCCAGTGGGCTTCAGAAGGCCCATGAATTTTCCACCCCGCCCTTAAGCGTTGGGAAAAAGAGTTGTTAAACATAAATTTTACTGTAGTGTATGTTTGGTATTTTGTTAGATAAATACTGAAAAATATGAATGCTTTGCCATTTATCGTTGTCATGAATTTTTTTCCTTCAAATGTGATGAAAGTGTTTTAAAATTATATTGAAAAATAAAGTTTAGAACATTCTAAGTGCGCTATTAAAATTAACTTTAATGACTTAGTTCGTTTTAAAACTTTAATATGAAAATAGTGATAAAAGACTATAAAAAATGCATTTGCTATAGCCATACCTTTATCAACTTCTTTAGCTCTTTTTGATCTTTAGTTCTTTGTTATAAAAAAATGCGTAGATTATCCCACAATTTTGCCTCATGCATACATTTAATTAGCATTGCTGAGGCCTTTCTTTTACGGTTATATAAATAATTAAAGATGACAATAAAATTGATGGGTAGATAACTTTATATTCGTACCTATAAAAAGGTTAATACATATATTCATCTTATATTTTTTATAAATATAAAATTTTACATCTATCCATGCTTGTAATACATGCATTTGTACCTGTTGAGGGGTAAAATCGCTATTGCATTGATAACCGTGCGAAGGGACTAAGATCAGTCCCATCCACCCGCTACATTATGCCCATAAAGAACGGGCTAATTAACATGGTCCAACGGATCGAGCAACCCATAGTTCGGCTCCCTCCGAGCTACCCATAGCTCGATTTTCTTGAGCGACCCATAGTTCGGCTCCCCCCGAGCTACCCTTAGCTCGGTTTCCCCCGAGCTACCCATAGCTCAGTTTCTCCGAGCCATTCATAGCTCGGTTCCCCCCGGGCTACCCGTAGCTCGGTTTTCCCTGAGTAACCCTTAGCTCGGCTTCCCCGAGCCATTCATAGCTCGGCTTCTCCCGAGCGACCCATAGCTCGGTTTCCCGAGCAACCCTTAGCTCAGTTTCTCTGAGCAACCCTTAGCTCGGCTCCCCGAGCCATTCATAACTCGGCTCCCCCGAGCAACCCTTAGCTCGGTTTCTCCGAGCCATTCATAGCTCGGCTTCCCCGAGCCATTCATAACTCGGCTTCTCCCGAGCGACCCATATCTCGGTTTCCCCGAGCAACCCTTAGCTCGGCTTCCCCGAACCATTCATAGCTTGGCTTCCCTGAGTCACCCATAGCTCGGTTCTCTCGAGCAACCCGTAGCTCAGTTTCCCCGAACAATCCATGGCTCGACATGCACCTCCGTGGAACCGGACGCGGGAGAGCCCAGGTCTAGCGTAACAGGATCCCAAACAAAGGATCATATCAAGGAGTGGTCTAGAATCTACAGTAACGGCCTAGAACATACACGCTCATCGAATCTCAGGTCATCAAAGAGCTCTCCCAGCCATCGATCCTTCAACAAACAAGATACGGATCCCACCGGCCTCACAACAACTTGATTCGAATCATTTCGTATCCCAACAACCTTTGAACCTTCCAGAAGGCGCTCAAGATTCAGGTGATTGCCTATAAATATGATACTCCCAGATTCTCTTAGGTACGCACGCACAGCCCACTCTCTCTCTCCTTTCTTCACTGCTCATCGGCGCTCCCCTAGAGCTCCCGATTGGCCACCCCTGGAGGGGCTCCCCAGAGAGATCCTTCTCCTCATTTCTGTTGATCGTCGATCCCCACTAACTTGAGCATCGGAGGTTCTTCTGCGGAGGGCCACCCCCAACGCCTCTCGCATGAGGACTTCTGTGCAGGTCCGCCCAGGAGGAAGCCCGATCAGGGGACCGACCGCGCCTGAGTCAGAGGACGGATCCCGGCGGCAACAGATTGGCGCTAGAGGAAGGGCCTCAAGTCCCGTTAAAACTTGAAGAAAGGAGATAAGGATCTCGATTCGGAAAAGAACCTCTCCAATGGCGAATCGGAGAAGAGCAACTTCTGAAGCCCAGGACCAGTCGTCTCCCAAAGACCTGATCCGATGAGCAACGCGGCGCCGCAACCGTCGCCAGTTGAGACCCCGTCACCGCCAGCCATCCCGGTGACCCAGGATTAATTTACCATGCTGGTCCAGCAGGTCCAAGCCCTGACCCATCTGGTTTAGGAGTGCCTCACAACTACCCCTGCTCCACGCCTCCCTGAGGAGGCCGCTGCCCCTTTCTCTCCGGCCACCTCCTTTTTTGGTCCGCATGGAGCCGTGGGCCCCCCGCACCGACCCAAGGAGGACAAACCAGTCCTACGAGGTGGCTACAACAGGGATCCTCCCAGATCTCGGTGAGCCCGGTCCCTCTCTCCGATGTCCTCCTGCCATGACTCGACACCATCCCCGCGCTCTCCTCGCCTGGCTCCTCCTCTTACATCTGAAGAGGAGATCCACCGACAACTCTGAGAGATGCGACAGGACCTGGACGCCGCCAAGCAAGCTCATCCGCCTCAGCCCAAGGGGAGCAGGGCATCCCCTTCACCAAAGGTATCATGGAGGAAGTGATTCCCTCCCATGTTAAGTTGCCCGCCATCGAGCCCTACCATGGCTCTTCTGATCCGTATGATCATCTTAGTAGCTTTCGGTCAATAATGATGTTCCACGGAGCATCAGACGCGATCCTCTGCCGTGCCTTCCCTTCCACCCTCAGAGGATCTGCCCGAACCTGGTTCAACGCCTTGAAACCAGGTTCCGTTGATTCATTCGACGAGCTGAGCCGTCTTTTTATTGGCCAGTTCGTCAGCAGCCACCGTCACCGATGAAGATCCGACTCTCTCTCTGAAGTCAAGCAGAGAGAGGGGGAGTCCTTGAGAAATTACCTTAGCCATTTCAACAAGGCCATGCTAGAGGTGGACCACCTTAATCATGAGGTGGCTATGTCCGCTTTAGCGAGGGGAGTTTTGAAGGAGAGCAACTTCTACCTGGCGATGAAGTCAGCTACCCCCCGAGCCTCTCCAATATAATGGCCCTGGCAGATAAATACGCCAGGGTCGAAGAATCGTGGAAAGCTGCCCGTGCCGAGCTGGCGAAGAAGAAAGACCCTAAAGGTTCGGACAGGCACCGACCCATCCGTCAGCTAAGCCTGCCTCATCACCAAGAGCTCCCCCGCCGCCGGCGAGAAATCGCTCCCGGAGCCCACCCAGGCGATTTGACCGGTACACTCCACTCACTGTACCCAGGGAGGAAATCCTCATGGAAATAGAGTGCCAGCTCCCCCGACCAACTCCTCTCCAAGGGAATCCAACTCGGAGGGACCCCACCAAATACTGCCGCTATCACAGGGAGCATGGCCATGACACTGAGGAATGCTGGCAGTTGAAGAATGAGATTGAGAGGCTGATCCAATGGGACCGACTGAACCAGTTCAGGAGGGCGCCCGAGCCAGGACAAGGGGGTGACTGCCAGCCCGAGCTTCAGCAGCCTCCTCCTCCTCCAAATCCGCCCGTAATCGGCCACATCAACATGATCGAGAAAGCCGATGGCTCGAGCTCTAGAAATGATGATGAAGGCTCGGCGCCAAAGAAAGTGCGAACGGATGAGCTCTCCTTTTCCGACGATGATCTCCAGGGATATAATTCCCACATGATGACGCATTGGTTGTATCGCTCAATTTAAATAACTGCGATGTAAGTCGGATCCTTGTTGATAGTGGAAGCTCCGTGAATGTTTTGTACCTTGATGTGTTTGCCAAGATGAGATTGCTCATGGAAAACCTTCGAGCCGTGGACTCCATCCTAATGGGGTTCACAGGCGACGTCATCGTCCCAGAGGGGGTCGTAACCTTAACGGTTCGGGCAGGAACCTGACCCATTGCGGCCACTATTCACACGGACTTCCTAGTGACTAAGCTCAGGTCGCCTTACAATGCGATATTTGGAAGACCCGGCCTGATGCCTCTCAAAGCCGTTGTCTCCATCCCACACCTATCTATGAAATTTCCCGCCGGGCAAGGAATTGGTGTCGTCCTGGGGAGCCAAACTATAGCTCGGCAGTGTTTTGTCACCAGCCTTCAATCCAGAATGCCTGAAGTTGATGGGCTGGACGCTCGGGAGGAATTCGCCGAGCAACGAGGGGAACCAACCGAGGAACTGGAGAAAGTACCACTGGACAAGGCTCGTCCCGACCGAACCATAAAAATCAGATCGCTGCTGAAAGGAGAATCCCGACAGGAGCTGATCGACTTCCTCCGAAGCAACGCCGATGTTTTCGGCTGGTCCACCTCCGACATGCCAGGAATCAGCCCTGAAGTTCTTGTCCACTGCCTTAACGTGGATGAAATGTACCGGCCCGTCAAGCAAAAGAAGAGGAGTTTCGCTCCAGAGCGGCAGAGAGCTATTGAGGAGGAGGTTGATAAACTTCTCAAGGCGAACTTCATTCGGAAGGTGAATTACCCAAGCTGGCTGTCAAATGTCGTCATGGTAAAGAAGTCGAGCGGCAAGTGACGGATCTGCATCGACTTCACCGACCTCAACAAAGCGTGCCCGAAGGACAGCTTCCCCCTCTCCCAAATTGATCAGCTTGTGGATGCCACCTTGGGTCACCAAATGCTGACATTTATGGATGCCTACTTGGGCTACAACCAGATCCAGATGGCCCCCGAAGATGAAGAAAAGACCGCCTTCATAACTGATCGAGGTACTTATTGTTACCGAGTTATGCCTTTTGGTCTTAAAAATGCAGGTGCCACCTACCAAAGGCTGGTCAACAAAGTCTTCAAAGAACAAATTGGCCGGAACATGGAAGTATACGTCGACGACATGCTGGTCAAGAGCAAAGAAGCATCATAGCACGTCGAGGATCTCTCGAAGAGCTTTGCAACACTCTGCAAATACCGGATGAAGCTCAATCCGACTAAGTGCGCCTTCGGCGTAAACTCTGGGAAGTTCCTCGGCTTCATGGTCTCCCAGCAGGGCATCGAAGCTAACCCACAGAAGATCCAAGCTCTCCAGCAGATGGCTCCCCCGGCGTCTATTAAAGAAGTCCAGCGCCTAACCGGGAGGATAGCGGCCCTTAATCATTTCGTGGCTTGTTCCGCCGAAAGGTGCCTCCCCTTCTTCAAAACTCTCTGATCGGCCAAGAATTTCCAGTGGACCCCCGAGTGTCAAAAATCATTCAAAGATCTCAAGAAGTACCTCGGCTCTCTCCCTCTCCTCAGCAGTCCAAATCCCGGGGAGACATTGTGCCTGTATCTGGCTGTCTCCGAAGGTGTCGTTTGCTCGGTGCTGGTTAGAGAAGAAAATAAGGCCCATAAGCCAATTTATTATGTCAGCAAACTGCTTCAAGACGCGGAGACGAGGTATACCCGAATCGAGAAGATGGTGTTGGCCTTGATCACCTCGTCCGAAAGTTGCGGCTATACTTCCAAGCACATTCTGTGACGGTCCTGACTAACCAACCCATCAAGGCGATGGTCCACCGTCCAGAGACATCAGGGAGAATGACTAAATGGGCTGTCGAGCTGAGCGAGCATGACATCCGATTTCAGCCTCGCCCGGCCATCAAAGCTCAGGTGCTAGCTGACTTCCTCCTCGAGTGTACCATCCCAGAGGATGGCTCCACCCCTGACTCCTCCGAGGAACCAAAATTTGGCATCCGGTGGCTCCTCCATGTCGATGGGTCATCCAACGCCCATCGCTCCAGTGCGGGTTTGGTCCTCACCAGTCCGGAGGGGGCAACTTTTGAATATGGCGTCCGCTTCTCTTTCTCGGCCTCCAACAACGAAGCTGAATATGAAGCCTTGCTGGCCGGTCTTCGGATCGCCCGTAGCCTTAAGGTGGAGAAATTGAATGCCTTCACCGACTCCCAGCTGGTGGCAGGTTACGTGCGAGGGGAGTTTGAGGCCCGAAAACCGAACATGATCCGATATCTCCAAGAGGTTTGGAGCCTACTCTCTCATTTCTCCGAATTTGAGATCATTCAGATTCCTAGATCTGAGAATGCCCGTGCCGACCTACTATCTCGGCTGGCAACCACGGAATCAATGGACGCCGAACGAAAATTTCACCTGGAGACCTTGGAAAGACCGAGTATCGCGGAAGCTAACCGTGTAATGCAAGTTAAGGCCGAACCATCATGGTTCGACCCCATCCTGAAATACCTTAAAGAAGGGTCGCTCCCGGCCGATCGAAGGGAAGCTAGAAGGCTAAAATTGTAAGCCACCAACTATGTGCTAATTGATGACCAGCTCTACAAGCGGTCCTTCTCTATGCCATTGCTTAGATGCCTCCGCCCATCTGAAGCTAATTATGCCCTTCGGGAGGTGCACGAGGGGATTTGCGGAAACCATCTGGGGAGCCGGTCCCTGTGCCACAAGGTGCTACGTCAAGGCTAATATTGGCCAACCATGCAAAAGGATACTGACAACCTTGTCCGAGCTTGCGACCCATGCCAAAGGCACTCAAGTATTCAGAGGCTCCCCTCCACCAGCCTGGTCTCCATTTCCTCCGCTTGGCCCTTTGCCAAGTGGGGAATGGACATTCTCGGCCCATTTCCGCTTGCCACGGGGCAACGGAAGTTTTTGTTCATCGCCATAGATTACTTCACCAAATGGGTCGAGGTAAAAGCAGTCGCTCAAATAATCGAAGCTCGGGCCAGGGATTTTGTGTGGAGATCCATCATCTGCTGCTTCGGCCTCCCGCACACCATCATCACTGACAATGGCAAACAATTCGACAATCTGAAGTTTCATTAGTTCTGCGAGGAGCACGGGATCCACCACCGCCTTACCTCGGTCGGGCATCCACAGGCTAACGGAGCAGCCGAAGTAACCAACAGACCTTGCTCCAAGGGATCAAAGCTCAACTCTCCAGAGCTCGAGGCAGGTGGGCAGACGAATTGCACCATGTCCTATGGGCCTACCGCACCATCCTGCGAGTACCCACAGGCAAAACCCCATTCCGAATGGCCTTCGGCACAGAGGCCGTCATCCCCGTGGAGATAGGACTCCCCTCTCTACGGGTGGAAAGCTACTCGGAGGAAGCCAGTGATGAGCAGCTCCGCGCCAACCTTGACCTGGTAGAGGAGATTAGAGAAAAAGTTGGATCAGAATGGCTGCCTACCAGCAAAGAGTGGCCCGCTACCACGCCTCCAGAGTCAAAGGGAAAGCTTTCTTGCCTGGCGACCTTGTTCTCCGGAAAGCATCTGTCTCCAAACCACTGGAGCAAGGAAAACTAGCCCCAAACTGGGAAGGCCCTTACCAGGTAGCGGAGATCGTTGGACCCGGGACCTACAAGCTGCAAGATCTAAGCAGAAGATCCATCCCTCGGACGTGGAATTCGGATAACCTCCGCAAGTATCATCAGTAGGGTACGCCCTCTATAGGCTCCCCTTCTTAAATTTTTGTCGGCATGTTGTTTCATGATTCATGACATAAATCACCATAAATTATATTACCAAAAATTGTGAAAAGAAACAGATGCTGCTTACCAATCCTCGGCACGACCGAGTTACCTGTTTAAGCAGAAGATCTCTGAACCTCGGCTGGGCCGAGCAATAAATCTCCGAACCTCGGCTGGGCCGAGCAACAAATCTCCGAACCTCGGCTGGGCCGAGCAACTATTCTCCGAACCTCGGCTGGGCCGAGCAACTATTCTTCGAACCTCGGCTGGGCCGAGCAACTATTCTCTGAACCTCGGCTGGGCCGAGCAACTATTCTTTGAACCTCGGCAGGGCCGAGAAACTATTCTCCAAACCTCGGCCGGGCCGAGCAACTATTCTCCGAACCTCAGCTGGGCCGAGCAACAAGTCTCCGAACATCGGTTGGGCCTAGTGATGAATTCTAAAGCCCCGGCTAAAATCGGAGCGCATAAAGCCCCGGCCAAAACCGAAGCACGCAAACCTTGATTTAAGCCGAAGGACTTCCGAACAATCCCCATAACTTTAGCCAGTTTGAAAAATGCACACCGTGCAAAACTGCTAACAGACACAAGTCTGTGCCTTTAGCAAATCCCTAAAGGTCTCGACAGGCCCTACACGGCCGCCCATGAACCCTAGACAAAATCGGGAATCCCCCCTACTGCTAAATCCCTGGGCAATATCCCTGTATCTTATCGCCCAAGCGCCTGTCTCGCTCCGCAAACGAGACCACGACTTATCGCATAAGCCCACGGGACCACCCAGGTCCCCCTTTGGCTCAAATCGGAACAAGCGGTTCTTCCCTTTTTTATGAACTAAACAATGGTCTCGTCAGAAAACAAGAAATTGCCAAAAAAGGACTTTTTCTCTTTATTTATTATAAGAAAAAGTATAGAAAGAAAGAAAAATGGCCTTCGCAGAGGCCTAACGTCTCCCCTCCAGGAGCTGCCAGGTCTTCCACACGTCGGGATAGCTCGGCGACTCGCTGGCGGAGGATGCTATCTCCCCCTCCTGCCGGTGTATGACCCGGTGAAGGGCCTCGGCTTCCCTCGTGGAAACGACGAGATACTCCTCGACCGCCTTCTCAAGCTGCTCGTGGCTTGCGAAAGCTGATGCCAAGGCCATACCATCAACCATCACGGTGGAACGGCTCCCCTCGGAGCCCCCACGACCGTTGCTAACTATGCCTGATTCATTGGACGATTGCTCTCCACCCTAAGAAGCCATATCGAGAGCTGTTGAGAGGCTAACCGAAAAGGTGGTAAACGCTGGCATCCCTCTTATCCATATTTATACCCCTCAGACGAGTATCTTGATCAGTCGGGTCATAAATACCGACCCATGAGAATTCGCCACGTGTCGCCACTTTAGCTGGCGCCCACAGGACCCGAAGGGCCGTGCCCCCTCCCGAGGGAAATCGGTAAACATCAACGAATTACTCAGGAACCCCCCTCATTCTCTAGAAACTGGGTTCCTCCCAATCTGCTGGGCCCTTGCGGAGTAAATGCCCTCGAAACTCCTCCAAATTGCCTTAAATCAGCCGCCCTTTGGAAAGTGCGAAAAGAAAAAGAGCGTCAGCAGCCGACGATGACTCATTTCCCTCAGAAGTAGCCAAATCATAAATGTCAGGCGTACCCATGCGCCGCCCATTCTGCTTTGGCGTTTCGCGCCAAATCTCGTAGGAACCAAATATCAGGAATCTCGGTGATGACGAAGTCATCCCTCCGAGCTATAAATATTCGAACCTCGGCTGGGCCGAGCAACTCTTCTTCGAACCTCGGCAGGGCCGAGCCATAAATCTCCGAACCCCGGCTGCACCGAGTCATGAGTCTCCGAACCTCGGCAGGGCCGAGTAATAAACCTCTGAGCTTCGGCCAAAGTTAAGGAATATGTTCTACTGTCGAACAATCTCCGGGGTTCCGTCTGAATTCGGAAAGCTTATGAGCCCCGACTAGGTCGGATAGCGCGGAATCCTCGGCCAAGAACGAACGATATCCCCGCACCTCGTTTCATTGCCAACAACAACTCTCGATACAAAAGAAATAGAAACTAGGAGAAAGAGCAAAACTTTCTTTATTTCATTACCATCGAAACGAATTACAACCGCCTGAGAGGCATTACAAGTGCATTGAAATGCATGAAATAAGAACGGGTACATAACTCGGGCAAACTGCTTCAAAGCAGCTTCGGGTGACTATGATGCTGCGGCATCCGGTCCAACAAATCAGGCAACCCACGAACCAGTCAGCTCGAGCTGATAATGAGCGGACGACTCGGCCCAACCGTTGCGACCAGCTTCGGTTAATAATGATATCTCGGCATCCCAACCGAGATATCAGAGAAATCGGAAAGGGTGGACGGGTTTTTGCCCCAAACCACCCAACCGAAGGGCCCTCCGACGAGTAGGAAGGAAGCTCGCGGACCCTGATATCGGGGCACTCCCCCAAATCTAGTGTGTACCGCTAGCCATTGCTCAAATTAAAAGGCAATGTACCAGCAGGTGACACACCATCACCCCTCCTCATGTGGCAAAAGATTCCCCGGGCGGACGAGCCTAGGAATCCGGACCAAGGGAGGAGGAAAGTTCATGCAAGTCATGGGGAGCCCGCATACACTTCCTACCCTACGTCCCCAGAGGTGAACCACAAAGGTCACACAGGAAGCGTATATGTGCGCTCTCCATGCGATCTCTGCGGACCTCCTGTGCGCTCTCCATACGATCTCCGGAGCTCCTTTCTTGAGGGCAAGCCACCCCCCGACGGCTCCTTCGTCACCCCAACTGTCCGGAGGACGACGACGACTTGCAGGAGGAAAGCTCGGTCCTCTCGCTCTAAGCCTCAAAGAAACAGGCATTGTGTGCACCTCCATAATTTACAGAAAAGAAAACTTTGGGATGGCCCAACACGGCCCTCTTCCCCCTTTTTTATAGGCAGAGACGAACCGGGAACAGCTACGAGAACAGAAAGCCCCGAGATTCAAAACGCCAAACCCGCGCCACCATGTGGCCTCCTGAAATAAAAACAGTGCCCCATGATGTGCGCCAAGCGCGTCGCTCGAGCTATGACGCATACCAAAAGATTGTCTCTGATCTCGGATCACGGGCTTTAAATGCAGAAAACCGTCCGCCGATCTTGCAGATACTGGGGGATCCGAGGGATCGCTCTACGAAAATGACATCCTCCAATGGCAAATAAGCACTTACACCACACGCCAAAGTAGCCCGAGTCGGAAAAGACCAATTGTCACGCCCCAGACCCAATATCGGGCTAGGGTGACAACCCGCCGCGTGCCGGGCACACAAGGCGTTACCATATTTTTTTTAACATAAAGCACCATTATAAATAAAAACCAAGTCAAATACAACAATAAAAGTTTTGGACTAGCACCCTTACACACCACAATAATAAAGTCTGGGCATCAAGCCCTACACATATGTAATATTGGGGCTACAACAAAATAATGGTCTTGTTTTATTTAATAGAAGATCCATCACCCCACCAATCCATCTTCAACCTCGTGGCTCTGATAAAAACATTGTAAGAATTTTGTGAGCTTACACTCAGTAAGTAAACCACGTAATACAGTCAAATCATAGCATAACAGTCAATAAGCACATAATAATTTGCATGCTTAACATCCCACAAATACTCAACATGCAATGTAAGTAAACCCACTGTTTATACTCTCAATGGTAACTGTAAATGTGACCCACGGCCCTGCAATATCTCAATAGTGTACCAACCAGCATCCCCTTAAAGCATCCCCCTACTGAAAGGTCAAGATACCAGGGTCACGCCAATAATGTACCAACAAGCATTCCCTTAAAGCACCCCCTACTGAAAGGTCGAGATACCAGGGTCACGCCAATAATGTACCAACAAGCATTCCCTTAGAGCATCCCCGCTACTGAAAGGGTCAAGATACCAGGGTCACGCCAATAATGTACCAACAAGCATTCCCTTAGAGCATCCCCCTACTGAAAGGGTCAAGATACCAGGGTCACGCCAATAATGTACCAACAAGCATTCCCTTAAAGCATCCCCCCTACTGAAAGGGTCAAGATACCAGGGTCACACCAATATCAAAATCTACCAGAACACATACTCTATATGTGCGATGCCACATCTAACCAAGCAGAACACGTCCTCTAGACGTGTGTGTGGTATGACATGATAAAGGAGAACCGCGGCGACACATAACAGTACCTCACATTACATGCACTCATCATATCAATGACAACTCAATATTGCATAAACAGTGGATTATACCTACTGAACAATTGCATGTAATATATCACATCAATATCATAATAACTGCATCTCTCATGCATAATAACTGTATCTCTCATGCATCATAACTGCATCTCTCATGCATAGCATCCACACATGAAATCATAACACATAAACAGCCATGTATTCGTAATATTCATCTACTTACAAATTTAGCCAATAACAATTCTTTACATCACAATTCATAATTTAAACATTTATGAATTAATTATTAAATACTGATAACTGGCTTACTTACTTCAGTATGCAATCCAACAGGTATAAATCAGCTATTCGGATGTCTGAGCACCTACAGGATCATTACACAATTAATTATTAGAATACGAATGTTAAAATGACCCTTAGGATTTCTACCCAAACTATTTCACGGGCCCTAATTTGGGCTCAAATATCTCCCACTATACAAACCCAAATGGGGAAGTAAAAATACCCCAAGAAACTAGAATTCACCAGGATTCTAGCCATATAATTATTTTTCTAATCCTGGCCCGTTATGGGGCCCAAAATCCAGCCCAAACTCCTACTGCTGCACGGCCCAAAAGGCCTGAACCGGCCGGCCCAGCGGCCCGGTTCAACAGCAAGCCGCCCGATCCCTGTTTCACAGAACAGGGGACGGGAACATGGCCGGCGGCCGGGGCCACCGCCGGCTAAATTGAGGGCGGCCCGGCCGCCGGTGGCCAGGCCAGAGCCGGCCACCGCCGCGGCCGGCCGCCAATCCTCTCTCTCCCTCAATTTGACACTTTCTCTCTAACACCTCGCGCGGCACAGAACTGTGCCGGCGGCACGGCCGGCCACCATGGCCGGCCGGACCTCCACCGGATGCACGCCCGGCACCGGTGGAGGTGACAGGCCAAAGCTCGGGCCCGGCGAGGCGGCGAGCACGCCGCTGGGCCCGAACCAACCGGCGGAACCGGCTTCCGCCACTGCGCGAGAGGAGGGCCAATTGGCCCTCCCTCTCCTCTCTCTCTCCACCACCACCCCGCCGGTCGCCTCCCCTGGCGCCGACGGGGTCGCCGGCCAAGTATCAGGCCCGGCGCGGCGGCGAGCACGCCGCTGGGCCTAAACCAAGGGGGACGACCGGGAGCGTCTTGCGATTTCTCTCTCTCTGCCGCTGTCTCTCTCTCTCTCCCGCTGTCTCTTTCTCTCTCACGCTCGCTCTTTCTCTCTCTCTGTCACCCTGTCTCTTTCTCTCTCTTATGCTCTCTCCCTCTCTCTCTCTCTCTAGAAGCCAGGGAATTTACCTGATGGAGGAAGTGCCAGGATGATGGAGGGAGTCCCCCTCCATCATATAAATAATCCCCAGTGCAACGCTTTGGTCAGGTAAGGAGATCGGGCATTCAATCGTCAAGTCATGTCAAAAGTCTAAACGTCAAGAAGGTTTTCCCCGGAATGCCAGGTATCCCAGAAGTAATTACTAAGAGTTACGTTCCCCCATGATAATTTATGGGGGGTTACATTCTCTCCCCCTTATAAAATTTCGTCCTCGAAATTTGATATACATCCAATAGAATACAAATCCAAACTTTCAGCTAAAATTCATTCAAAAGTCACCGTCATCGATACATCGTTGATCTGTAATAAGATACAAATATTTATGGATGTTTCTTTTTCATTTTCTCCTTAGACTCCCAGATAATCTTCCTCTCAGAATAATTACTCCGCTGAACTTTGACAGAAGGAATACTACACCATCTCAGAACTTAATCCTTGCTGTCCATGATATGTACAAGATGATCACCATAGGCCAATTCCTTCTTAAACTAAATCGGTTCAAGTTCTAACACATAACGGGGGTTTGAAATACACCTCCTCAGTCATAAAGGTATGAAACACATTGAACACCCCAAAGAGTAATGAAGACAGTGGTAAGCTATAAGCCACCTCCTATTCCTTAATTAACATCTCAAGTAGCCCAATAAATTGAGGACTCAATTCATCTCTACACAAATCTCATCATGTCATTAGTTAGTAAAATTTCCAAATGGTCTTCAACCTGAAATTTCAAATCTTTCTGTTAACATCAACATAACTTTCTATTGACTCTGAGCTACATGAAGCTGCCTTGATACTTTCTCATATTTGTTAAACCAGCTCAGTAATCAAAATTGTCTCTCTCACACTTCATCTCAATAAAATTTTTCACCTTTTATCATAGACAACAAAATGAATCCATTTGAATATTGGCTTGGTAATCATTAAAGTAAGCAATTTCACTAAGGGTATGAAGCTATACCAAACACTTTCTAAATTCATCACACAGGCTCGTAGTATATCATCAAAAGCTAATTGGTTCATGCAGATTGTCCATCTATTTGAGGGTGGAAGATTGGACAGAAATTCCGCTTAATTCACTAAGCCTTATGAAAACATCATCAAATTAGAAGAGTGAGACAAATGGGTTCAGACTCAATTTACGCAGTTTACCATTAAACCAAAACAATTATTAACATTTAACCCACTAAAATTTCATCCTCAAAATTAAATGTCCATAAATTTTGTACCATTATAGATACTCACTAGCAAACTTTTATTTCATTTCCAAGCACCCAAATGACATATCCAACTTTCAAAATTAATTTAATCTTTCTACCAAATAAAATTAATTTCCTTAAGAAGTATTTTTTTTTCCTGTCATCCCTTTTTTTTAAGGTTAGTAACACATCAGCTACTCTTAATTCCTCAATAAGACAGTTCTAAATTCTTTTGAATTAAATATAAGATAGTTCCTTCCAATGCTCTCTCAACTCATAATTAGTTGAATGTGTCATTAATCATTACGACACTTATTTCAATCATCATACTACTTGGGTTCACTCTTGAATACAAGCTAACATCAAGGAACATTATGCCAATCATTTAGGATAATTTTCATAATTATCATAATCAACTAATTTAATTTCTTTGAATAACATTGCCATCATTACTCATCGGTATAATTAATTATTTTATCTCCTTCATAATTATCAATAATACCACCATAACAATCAATTTCTCATGAATAGATCAGTACATCCTCAATAAATAAGCAATTTAAATGATTCAAATTCTTGAATCGATTATTTTGTTACCAATGATTATCAAATCATTTATAGATTATGCAATGTCTCATGCCATAACATGACCAACTAATTTAACCCTTCAAATATCTCATAGTGACTTCACTAATCTAGCTCAGATAGATACAAGACTTATAAAGTCAATCAAGATTGAAAATGCACTTACCATTCGAAAGACATAATTGAAAATTATAGTAATCTCTCTATGACTTGAAAGTGATAGTAGATGTACCCATAACCATAATCCATAACTGATAATAATCAAAAATAAAATCACCTCCCTCCTATTTTCTTAACAATAATATGTCACCCATGGCTGAATGATAATTTATCCATCCTGGAGAGAGATATTTACTTAGGAACTATGAAGAAAGGCACAATAAATTAATGAATATATATCTTGATTTAGAAATCTATTAACAGATGAAAATCCCCATGAAATTCTTTATCAGTAGAGTTTATCATATTCTCATTATTGCTAAAATCTTCCACTTTCTACTATCAAAATATTTGATCATTTATAGCCAAAATTAGTTCTGAAGATTAATAGAGTCTACTGCTCTCAAAAACTTAACCAGTAATTGTCTCAGAATTTAAAATTTATATTCTTCATAAATGGTCCATCAAGATATAATATGCAATCAACTATTTCATTCTCGAATATCATCAATATTAATCATCCCTATAACTAGCAGATTAGCTCATAATCTTAAACTTACAATATCAACAATGTAAGTTCCACAATTAAAAATTATTTCATACATCCCATTCAGATTCAGATTTAATACCTCAAAATTCACATATCGCACTCAATTGCAATATGGATAAATGGTGTTTAGTTATATTAGTCATCAATTGCAATTTTCAACTACTATATCATGTTCCATATATTCATCTATCTTTTATTGCATATCCAATTAAGTTTCATCTACCCATATTATTTAAAGATCTGAAACTGCTACGAGCCATTTCCAACAAGTTTGACGGAACTAAAACCTCTAGAAGCCCCTTGACCTCCCCACTGATCAAGGCTACCAGCCAGGAAGCCCACATAATATCATGGCTTGCGATGGTTCATTCTCAATTTCTATCAAACTTGTAATTCTTGATAAACTTTAAATTTCAAGCTTCCAAAGCATAATTCATGAAATTTCTTGAAAGTCATAATTGTCTCAATGTCATCCAAGTATTTTGCCTAGAGTGTCAATATGCATATGTCCCTAAGATCATAACCTGGGTCCTGTGGGTTATGGGCCCACCACACATCCGCTGTGCATTCTGATGCTGCATGTCCTACATAGACTGTGCCATACCAAGAGAGCTTGAAGCATCTCGGACTGGAATCGCTGGTGCTCAGTTTCTACTGGGTTGGTAGGGGCCATACCTCCAGTAGTTCCTTGACCCATCGGCTGATCAGCATTACCGGCCAGAGAGTCCTCCTCATACAGTTGGCTCCTAGTACGGCAAGCCATATCTATTTTCTGTTAAATTAGATGTGGTTAATATCATCATAACTAATGTGTCAGGTGACTCTAAGTATAATGTCATCAAAATATGTTCTCTCGTGTTATCATGTCAATATGTCTGTGTCCCTAGGGTCATAAGTTCTCTACCTGTTATCATGTCATTGTCCGTGTCCCTAGGGTCATAACCTATGCTCGATACCACTAAAGCTGTCACGCCCCAGACCCAATATCGAGCTAGGGTGACAACCCACCGCGTGCCGGGCACGCAAGGCGTTACCATATTTTTTTAACATAAAGCACCATTATAAATAAAAACCAGTCAAATACAACAATAAAAGTTTTGGACTAGCACCCTTACACACACAATAATAAAGTCTGGGCATCAAGCCCTACACATATGTAATATTGGGGCTACAACAAATAATGGTCTTGTTTTATTTAATAGAAGATCCATCACCCCACCAATCCATCTTCAACCTCGTGGCTCTGATAAAAACATTGTAAGAATTTTGTGAGCTTACACTCAGTAAGTAAACCACGTAATACAGTCAAATCATAGCATAACAGTCAATAAGCACATAATAATTTGCATGCTTAACATCCCACAAATACTCAACATGCAATGTAAGTAAACCCACTGTTTATACTCTCAATGGTAACTGTAAATGTGACCCACGGCCCTGCAATATCTCAATAGTGTACCAACCAGCATCCCCTTAAAGCATCACCCTACTGAAAGGTCAAGATACCAGGGTCACGCCAATAATGTACCAACAAGCATTCCCTTAAAGCACCCCCCTACTGAAAGGTCGAGATACCAGGGTCACGCCAATAATGTACCAAAAGCATTCCCTTAGAGCATCCCCCCTACTGAAAGGGTCAAGATACTAGGGTCACGCCAATAATGTACCAACAAGCATTCCCTTAGAGCATCCCCCCTACTGAAAGGGTCAAGATACCAGGGTCACGCCAATAATGTACCAACAAGCATTCCCTTAAAGCATCCCCCCTACTGAAAGGGTCAAGATACCAGGGTCACACCAATATCAAATCTACCAGAACACATACTCTATATGTGCGATGCCACATCTAACCAAGCAGAACACGTCCTCTAGACGTGTGTGTGGTATGACATGATAAAGGAGAACCGCGGCGACACATAACAGTACCTCACATTACATGC